>BSBM01000436.1:0-270000 GCA_027924585.1 Larix kaempferi
TTCTCACCGACTCTCTCTCACACTCTCTACCTCTGCCTCTACCCTTCCTCCCTATATGCCCTCTCCCTCCCCTCCCCCCTCCCCCCATCCCCCCCTCCCCCCCCCCCTCTCTCTCTCTTTCACTCTATCACACACACTCTCTCCCTCTGCCTCTCCCTTCCTCCCTCACTGCCTCTCCCTCCCCCCCCCCTTCCCCCTCGACCTATCCCCCCCCTCTCTCTCTACCCCCCACCCTATCTCTCTACCCCCCCCCTTTCTCTCTCCCCTCCCTCCCCCCCTTTCTCTCTCTCTCTCTCTCTCTCTCCTCTCCTCTCTCTCTCTCTCTCTCTCTCTCTCTCTCTCTACCTCCCCCCCCCCCCTCTCTCTCTCTCTCTCTCTCTCTCTCTCTCTCTCTCTCTCTCGGCCTCCCCCCCCCCCTCTCTCTCTCTCTCTCTCTCTCTGCCTCCCCCCCCCCCTCTCTCTCTCTCTCTCTCTCTCTGCCTCCGCCTCCCCCCCCCTCTCTCTCTCCCTCACCCCCCCCCCCTTTCTCTTCCTCCATCCCCCTTCCCCTCTCTCTCTCCCCCCTCCCCCTCCCTCGCTCTCTCCCTCCCTCTCCCTCTCCCTCCCCCCCGCCTCTCTCCGCCACCCATGTGGAATAGATGAGCAAAGGATCTGGAAAGGAAAATGAGTGTACTGCCACTGAATTATTGGCATTCAAGGAGACAAAGAAAATAACTTGAAGCCTTCATGCAAATTTCTCACATGAAAGAAATTGAATCTAGATTCGGAATTGAGTTCTTTGAAATTGTTGGTCAATAGAATTGTGATCCATCTCAGTTTGACTTAGGTTGTCGCGTTGTCTCCTTCCCTTCAACTTCAACATAAACCTATGAACTTGTTGTTTGTTGAACTCCCCTCTAGAAGCATGGGGATTATTGGTTCTAGCAAGCAACACCACTTTGGTTGTAGAGAAGAACGTGGAAGAAATTACCTCGTTCTACAAACCCAAGTGAGGAAATTCCAACACTTAAAGAAGATATGGAAGCCTAGGTGGACTTAAATACCATTTTCCCTCTATGGAAAACTTTTCAATTTATTTTCTTTGAATTTCTATGTATTGTCCACATAGTTTTGTTATTAGAATAATTTGTAAGGCAATATACTTGCCAATACTATTTGGTATGGAGTAGTATAAGCTGGATGGAATTTTTTGGACTCGGCTAATGCCTATTTTTGCTTAAAGGCTATAACTAGTTTTAAAACTTATGTGCTACACCACTCTCAAGTTCAACAACAATTCTTTCTAATTACACCGATATGTGTATATATCTTAGAATTTGGGGTGGACTACCATCTATGCCTTTTCCTAGATTGAAGGAGGATGGGACAAGTGTATTGTCCAGATTGATTTTATGGTCTTCGTTCAAAATTAAAATTAAACAATTATAAAAAAAAAGTAACTGGTAGTTGATGCATGGATTAACTCGTAGCTCATGCATGCATGGATAACGGGTAGTGACAGACAACCCATTTAACTAAAGAAGGTAACAGATAGTTGAGGCATAGACAACTAACTAATTACAACTAAGAAATGGAGAACAAGTAAGTAACACATAACTTGTCCATGGCACTTAACTTGTGACCTATCAGTGTTCACCGGCCACAAGTTAAGTGGATGTGCTAGTACAAATTCTAATGACTAGTGTTATTGATTTATTGTTTTATTGTTATAAGTGGACAAACTCACTCATTTTTTGGTTGGAAAATCTCATCATATTTGACAAGTTATTGTTGAAAGTCATAGTTCCAATGGAGTGATGGGAACTTCTACCATGGAACTTTGGCTCTGAGGGATTTGGCCCATTTTAAAATGACCTAAATAACTAGAATTTGGAAAAAACATGAGTGGATATGGGTGAAACTTTTCCTCACAGAAAATATGAACTTGTTGAAAATGTTTGAGTCTATTCAATTATTAACTCACTTTTAAAAAATATATATATAAAATCAACCAACTATTGTTAAAATACTTAGACACATAATGATGGATCATCATCAATGTTTTATCATCCACTAAAGACCAACTTTGGTTTATTGGTCCTTACAAAAATAAACACGGATATTAATAATAGGTTTCAACATATTGTTTATGTGGCAAAAAAGATTCAGAAGGAAGCTTTATGAGCAGTTTTTTTTTTTTTTCATGAGTTAATATGTTGTGAGGATTCGGTTAGTGTGACAAATGGCTTGAAAATGAGACCTAAAATTTGTGTAGGTAGGGAAGTCTAGGGGGTATTGTATTTCGCCCTCCACCTTTTCAGTATCTCAAAATTACACAAATCTTTCCTCTCGTCATGTTTTTAGGTCTATTTCAAAGCCCAATTTCACTATTAGACTAAGGATTAGTTCATATTTTAATGATATTAATTTTTCTTTTCCATTGTTGCTTACATTAGAAATACAATTTTGATTTTCTAGCTTGCGGTTTATGATCTCCTTATAACAAATAAACTTTATCTTATTCACAATTTCTTCATTGCACCACAATTTCTCTTTACATTTAGTTGTAGTTATACTTTTAATGGTAACAATACTTTGAAGAGAGACCTCCCCATTTATCCTCCAATAATTAAGTTGAATATGTATCTTTAGTCCACCCTCTTTTAAATTTTTGCATGGCATTCATTAGTATTTCAAGCAATGCTACACAGCCCCTCTCTCTCTTCATATTAATTCGCTTGTGATTGGACATTAAGCAATCTACTCGTAGCCTTGTTTTCAATAAAGGAGAGCAAAATCTTTTAAGACACATCATTCCTTAACAAAAATTGTTAAGTTGTATTTTTATATCCTAACCTAAATTCATTCATACATATTTCAAATTTTTTTAAGCTAACACAAAAGTTGTTTTTATAATATCTTATTACTCAATCAATATAAAACATTTTAAACAAATATATTAATTATTTTAAAATACAATAAAATATTAAACAAGGGGATTACATAATCCCTGTGGATTTAATATCTCTCAAGAGTAAAGCACTTTTATTATTTTACATGGTGCTCCTGGAAGGAAATAAATTTACAAATATGCATTAGGTATTCCGAATTCATGCTACCCGTTTCAGCTAGTGGTATTCCTATTTCACGTTACCCGTTCCACCATACACTTTGGATTTTGATAATAATAATTCGTCATTTTTGTCTCACCTTGGTGTAGTCATAATGCTACACGACACCATTCGAATATTCACTCGCATGTAAAAAACAAATATAACAATTCAACAATTATTTTTTCTTTCGTATGTTACTGTAAACGATAAAAAACACATATTCAAAATTCAAATCACACGCATGGCTCTCCTGGCCAAAATGAGCTCATGACATAAATGTGAACCAAAATGAGCCCATGACATAAATCCTTTTCACAGTGCACGTGAATTGGAGGGAGGAAGCAAATTGTGATGTTATTGAGTCGAGGTAAGTTCTATTTGTTCTTTGGTTGAAGAAAAATCTAGGACATATGTAGAGTGGAGAGTTGCATTCGAGGGACAACATTGTTATTATTAGAGATTGTAATTTAGTTAGTCCAAGGATTTTTGTTAGATGGGGTGAGAGATAGTGAGGGTGAGAGATGGTGGTCTTTTCAGGTTACTTGTTGATTTAGTGGCACTTGTACACTTTAGAGAGAGGCTTGAAATTTTGAGGAGGCCATAAAGTAAGTAGAAGCATCCATATCTTCAATGAGGGTGAATATACCCTCCTGTGAGAGAGTTCACATTAATGGGTTTCTTCCATTTATGAACCTTCTAGTTGTCATGATGAGGGAGAGATACGATACCTTGATGAAGGATGATGTTTGGGCTGATTTCAAGACTACTATAGGTACATATTTACAAGTGGTAGGTTGAGTGGAGTTGTAGAGGAATTCAACAACGTGTTGGTGAAAACACTTTCTTTTGTAAAGAGGGAATGTTAGCTTTTGATGTTACTTTAAAAGTGTTTACATCATGTTTGGGGGTGCTTCATGAAATTTGGGGTACATGGTGTATGATCAAGCCTTGGATAGTTCCATGATGGATTTGCACATTGGAGATGGCTTACTCTGTGATTGCTTAACCTCGGCTGGGTGCTTGCATGACATTTTCCCTTAGAGTGTTGGAAATATTCAAACAACTTAGTGACATTCTACATGTTGACCACATAGAGGAGGTTGAATACTTGGAGAACACCTTGCATTGGAGCAGGAGAGTTTGGCATTTTTGCAGGAGGACGTCGAGCCTTAAACAACATGTGGTAGCTTGGATGTTTGCTATGGATGCATGGAGTTGAATTGGGGATGATTGGGTTGTGATAATGTTCATATAAGGAGAGTGACCAATGTGAGGCACATGGTTTAGAAGGATCATTGGAGTCCTTGGAGGCTTGGAGGAGGAGTGTTCAATGTATCTCATAGAACACCCTTGCACTTGAACCTTGCATGTGTATGGCATCATCTTGGAGCTTGACATGTGTACCCTTGGAGTGTAGTGCTTCACATGTGTGAGCCTACTTGTGGTTTTGTAGGTTGCTTACAAGGGTTTAAGCCCCACATTTGTAATGTTGCCTCCCTTACTCTAATATATGTATATGAATGAGAGAGTCCTTTCCTAACTAATTATTAATTCATCATCTTGTGTTAGAGATGTGAGAAGAAGAGTGAATCTCTCTCTCTCTCTCTGCGTGTTCTTAATCTTTGTACTTTCCTCTCTCTTGTCTTAGAGGCATCAGTGTTCTTAAAGCTTGTGAAGCATCTTGAATACTAGGGTTAGAGCTTTGTCCCCTTTGAGACATAGAATTTAGGGTTTTGTGATTAAGCCCACATTTGTATTGTTGGCCTCCCTTACTCTAATATATATATATATATATATGAATGAGAGAGTCCTTTCTTGACTAATTATTACTTCATCATCTTGTGTTAGAGATGTGAGAAGAAGAATGCATCTCTCTCTCTCTCTCTCTCTCTCTCTCTCTGCTCCGTGTGTGTGCGTGTTCTTAATCTGTGTACTTTCTCTCTCTTGTCTTAGAGGCATTAGTGTTTCTTAAAGCTCGTGGAGCATCTTGAATACTAGGGTCAGAGCTTTATCCCTTTGAGACATTGAAGTTAGGGTTTTGTGATTAAACCCTTAGATTGTACTTATTGAGGAGAGGAGGAGAGAATACATCTTGCCTAGGAGGATTTACTAGTGTGATGCAAGTTAGTTGGAGCTCCTTGGTGTCAGCTAGGGTTTTTCTCGGTTTTCCCTATATAGGGTTTTGGAGAACTAGAGGATTGTACTATCCATGGGATGAGGCTATGGTATGTACAATAGCTTCATCTTTACCTATATATATGAAGTTTTGAGTCATCCAAAGTTTGTTTGATATACGTATTTGATTTTCAACTATCTTCATCTTCATAGTTTGGTAATTTCCAACACTAGTATGTCTTGATGCTTTGACATAAGTTAAGGATGGAATTATTAAGTGATTTAAAAATCATCTTGAAGAAGATAGGGCAAATTTACTGGTGAAATTCTTACTGACATAAAGTACATTTCGGATTTGGTTTATGCATGATAAGATTGCTTTAGAGGATTCAAACTTGTTGGCACACATTTTGATATCCTTTCTCTTAGATTGGCTTCTTGATTGGGGTTGTGAAGAGGTGAAATATTGTTTGTTGTTGGCTAAAAAAACATGGGGTTAAGATCTAGGAAACCTTTAAGACAAAGGTGAATTTTTTTAAGTTGCTTTGAAGCTTGAGTCTTGGAAATGTCTATGCACTTGGAGATTAGGGGAATGCATCTACTTATGAAGCAAAAGCTCTAGCAATCTCTCAAGGTCTATCCATCCCAGAGGAGAAAGGTGTTTCTCGGGTATCAATAATAGGGAACTCGAGAAAGGAGTTTCTCAGGTTATGGTAATAGGGGACTCTTCAATCATGATTAGATCATTATATTATCACTTTTCTCTCAATAATCTCAAACTCTCACATCTCCTCATTCTAGAGGGTGATCGCTATATGTCATAGTTTTGAATCAATTTCTCTTTATCATGTTTAAGGGTGTAAAATGGGGACATCAATTTTCGGGCCAATGTTGGTGAAACAATGGAGAAAGGATTAATAATTGAAATGGATAATGGGGGGTTTTCCTTATACCATTCCTATCATATGACATTGATGGAGTCTCATGCGAAGGATATCATGCTCTCTACACATTCTAGCAAGTGTCAATGAGGAAGCAATAAATCATATCATCATCCAATCCTTTAATTCCTATGGCATTTCCAACAATGAGTGCACTCTTGAGTGGTACTTTGGATGGGACATCAAAAGTGTGTGGATTAATGATGTGGTTTCTTTTGGAAATGTCTATTTGTTGCATGATTGCTTCCTCTCTAGGCCATGCAAGCGTGGTAGTAGAGGAAGGAAATGGTGTTGAGGCACACTCATTTGTGTATAGGCCCGACTCTAGTGGTATTCTACTCCCACTCAAGTTATTAGGCACTAGAGCCTACCCTCTTCCTTTTATTATATGGGACATTTCCATTGCCACCATAAGTGTTATGTTTCATGTGATCTCGTGATAATACAAAGAGGGGTTATAGGGATGTGAAAGACTAGATTGTGGAGGCCCATTGCAATGTTGTGATGAGCGTCGGCATCCCGTGGAATAGATGAATGTAGGATTTGGAACATCAAATGTTTGTTCAAAATAGGATTAGAGATGATTGTACAATTGAAATTTCCACTCAACTCTTCGTGTTCAAGGAGTTATAGAAAGAACTTCAAGCCTTCATGGATATTTCTCACATGAAACAAATGGAGTTGGATTTGTAGCTGAGTTCTTTGGAATTATTGGTTGATAGGATTGTGATACATCTTAGTTTTCCTTAGGTTGGACCATATTTTATCCTTCCGTTCAACCTCGACATTGGCTAGGGACTTGTTGTTTAGTGAACTCCACTCTAGAAGCATGGGGATATTGGATGTAGTGGGTAACACAACTTGGTTGCTGAGAGGAACTTAGAAGTAGTCACCCCATAAACCCAACCAAAGAAGGACATGCAACACTTGACAAAGCTATGGAATCCCCATGTGAACTTGAACATTGTTGCCCCTCTAAGGTAGACTTTTTAGTATATTTTTCTTTGAATTCCCTATGTATTGTCACGTAGTTTTGTTATTAGTGCAATTTGTAAGGCATTATACTTGCCAAGACTATTTGGTATGGAGTAGCATAGGCCAAAATAAGATTTGTTGGAGTTAGTTATGCCTATTTTGCCTGAAGGCTATGCCAAGTTTTGAAAACATTTTGGCAACAACTCTTTCTAATACAAAATCTAATTATTAGTGTTAATTTTTTTTATAAGTGGACAAACTCACTTTTTTTTTGGCGAAAATTCTCCTAAATTCGAAAAGAAAATTCTTGAAAGTCATAGTTCCAATTTATTGATGGGAAATTCAACCATGGAACTTTGGCTCTAAGGGTCACCCATTTTAAGATGACTTAGATAATTGGAATTTGAAAACATGAGTGGATCAAGGTAGAACCGCACCGAAGAAATGGACTAGTCAAAAAGGTTGAATTTGTCAACTTATTAACTCACTCCTTTTTTTCTCAATATAAAATCAACCTACTATTATTAAAATACTTGGACCCATATTGACAATGATTATGGTTATCATGAGTAATGTCCACTAAAGACCAACTTGAGTTAGTGGATCTTATGTAAATAAACATGAGAACTATTTAATACATTTCAACACATTGTTTGTTCGATAAAAAATATATATAAAAGAAGCTCTATGAGCTCTCTTTGATTGTCATGAGTTTATATGTTGTGAAGATTTATTGTACTACAAATGGCTTGAAAATGAGACCCAATGTATCTGTAGGTTGGGGATTCTAAGGGGAAATTTTATTTCATCCTCCACCTTTTCAGTGTTTCAAAAATTACACATTCTTTCCTCCTGCTATGTTTTTGGTCTAGTCCAATGCCCTATTTCGCTATGAAACTTATGAGAGTTTGTTCATATTTTAGTGATTAAATTTTAATTTCTATGCTGCCTACATTAGATAGATAATTTTGATTTGCTAGTTTTGGATTTCTGATCTCCTTATAATACATTAAGTTTTTCGTATTCACAATTTCTCTTTACATTTAGTTGTAATTTATACTTTTAATAATACTAACATTATAAATTAAAGAACCACATGACTTATATTTTTTCCCGAATGAAGCTATGCAACCTGCTCTCATCGACGGCTAGGGTTTTTCCCTAGTCACTCACTCCCTCCCACTAAGATGACTCAACCTCCTCTAATAGTCCTTTCCTCCTCTTGATGATCTTCTCCTTTGCATTCCCCCTCAGATCTACCTTCCCCCTCATCCACTGGCTTCTCCCACAATGACGATGACTCTACTGCTTCAGGTTTGATGCCTTCATTCATAATTTTGGATCTTTCAAATTCCAAGAATTGTCCTTTAGTTGGTTCACCTCCCGTTTGGCACCTTATGCAATGTTGTCAAGTATGGTGATAGGTTTAGTGCTCCCATCTCAAATCACTTCACGATCCATGATGCTCCAACTCTCTCTATTCCTACGGCGCAAGACGTTGAAGATCAATCCCTTTTCTTAAGCTCTAATGCCCTTGTGTGTCGTTTCAATGGCCTATGGCCATGCTTAGCAAATTTGCATAATTGGATTTCTTGTCTTGTAGGCTTGATTTAAATAAAGATGTCTTTATTTATCCCTATGCAAAGAGTTTTTGTCATTCTTGTGTTTGATGTTGCAGAGGAGGACATGGATTTTATTCTTAACTTTGGGCCTTGGTTTTGAGGCAATTTTGGTTTGTGTATGAAACCATGGACTAATTCCTTCGGTCCTATGACTGACATCCTTTCTTCATCTCCAGTGTGGGTCAGGCCTCCGAACTTACCGTTGCATTTTTGAGGCCTATCCTCTCTTTGTGCTATTAACAAATCCCTTTGCAAGTTCCACTTCACAAGTCAAGAAAGGAAAAAATGTAGCATCTAACATTGCTTGTATTTGTGTGGAAATAGATTTTGGTAAAGGGTTTCCAATGGAAATAATTTCATTGGCAAAAACTTATCTTGGACAAAACAGATTGACTATGAGTAAGTAATTTTCTGATGTAGGTCTTATTATGAAATAGGGCATATTGCAACCTTTTGCCATGAAGCTTCTAAGAATAGAGGAACAAGTAGCGTAAGTCCACATGGTGGGGCAAACCAAGGAAGAAACATTGGTTGACTAACCTAGAAGATCTCCCAAACTTGTACTTCCACAAAGAGGCCCTCAATCTAGTTCAAGAGGAGGTTAGTAAGCCCCTTTTGAAAATGGAACCCTCTTTGCATAAGGAATCGACTCCTCAAGAACTAGATGATTCCCTCCCTTAATAGAGGAATCTTGCTGGGCCATTGAACCCAATTTCAAAGGAGGTCTCACATCTCAGCTCCTGATCCATGTTGAGTTGGGTAGATCAAGCAGAGGAAGAAGAGCTTATGATAAACCTAGAATCTCTAGATCAAAATAAAAAGGATACTTAGACAATAGTAAAGAAAAAGAAAGTCATTCCAACCATGCAACCAATGGTGACAAGAAGTAGAAATCACAATCTAGTATATTCATGTTTTGTTTTTGCATTTTATTGTGCCAATAATTTATTAGAATCTACTCATGTTCTGAAGAAACTGAAAGGAAGGGAAAAGATAGGATAAAGAATTGGTTTATTAGTCCAGTCCCTAAGCATGTGAGGGGAGGATGGTACCCTAAAAGTGAATAGTTTTTTTTTTAAAATATAATTCATATTAGTTTCTCTTATAAAAAAAAAATATGATACCAATATTCTAAAGAGAGACCTTCTCATTTATCTTGTAATAGTCAAGTCTTCTTTAATCCACCCTCTTTAAAATCTTGAGCCACATTCATTGATATTTAAGCAATGTCACAAAACCTCTCACTCTTCATATTAATTAGCTCGTACTTGTATATTTAACACCTAATCATAACCAATGAATACAAGGCAAACCTCTAAAAACACATGATGTCTATATAAAATTGTTAAGTTGTATTTATATCTAGACTAGCTTCAAATTTTTTAAACCAACACACATATTATTTTTATTAATTAGAAACATTTTAAAATATCCATATTAATATTTAAAAAATTAATTTGAAAAACAATAAAATAGTAAGCAAGAGGATTACAGAATTGGTGTGGACTTTAAATATCTCGGAGGAATAAAATGCTTTTATTTATTTACATGGTGTTGAAATGATTCAATGGAAATAAATTTAGTAATATATATAAGGTATTCCTGATCCATGCTACCCGTGCCATCATAGTGGGATCCCCAATTCATGCTACCTGTTCCACCATAGTAGCACACCTTGGATTTTGATAATAATTGACCATTTTTGTCTTGCCTCGGTGTAGTAATAATGCTAGAAGACACCATTCGAATATTCACCGCGAGTAAAAACAAATATAAGAAGTTGAACTATTATTTTTTCTCTAGGAGGAGGTTACGTGTAAAAAAAGATAACAAAACAAAACATATTCAAAATTCACAGCGAGATTCAAATTACACGCATGGCCGCGCAGCCCTTAACAGAAGTTCTTTTCACATGGCACGTGAATGGAAGGAGTGATGAATCTACCAAGAAAACAAAGAGAGACAAGGGGCCTTGGTGTATGGTGTGTGTCCCACCCCACCAAGAACAGCTGCCACTCATAACTATCTGATCGATGACGAATGGATGGGTGCACCACCAATATTACAGTGAAAGTTAATTTCAGACTCTAAATGTCACCCTCGGTCTAAGTACTTCCTGACAAATCATCACATGATTCGCGACCCCTCGGTTTAACTCCTCAATCTTTGCTCTTAATTAATTTCTCTTTAAAAAAAATTAAATTAAAACCAAAGATCTAATTTTACTGTGAAGTAGTGCCCACTAGGTACCTGCTTCAGCACAGGCATTGTGTGTTGCTAAGCTCCAAATAGGATTCATTGGATACAGAGGCGCGCTCAGCCATTAAAAGTTTGTTTTCCCCGATCTGTTGCGCGCAATGATTATCGGCTACTGTCGCAACAACAAAGGTAGGTACTGGTTTCTTCGTTTCCACTTCACACTCCTAACAAAATCTTACTCCTGACGGTGCAGACAGCTTAATGCTTTGAAGAAAAGAATGGAAAATGACTCTGCAGATTGACAATTTTGCCAAGAAAGACAAGAAAAACAGGACAAAGAATTCACTTTGTGATTCTTTCTATTTGCACATAAGCATTTGGAGAAAATTGGAGAAAATTCGGATAACGAAAGGTTATCTTACATAATAACTGCACATATAAGCTATTTCGCACAAATTTATGTGAAATCCAGAAAATGAGTGCATATATTGTTTACTTTGCACAATATACTGCAGGATTAAACTGTACGCACTGGCTAATTTGCTGAGAAACCTGGAAAAGAATCCGTGTGGATTATATGCTGAGTAAGATCTTTAAAATTCTCTAAAAGAGACTGCTTAGATTGCTTGTTTTTTCGTACTTGTAAGCAACCGCAAAAGAACTGAATTTTCTGCTTCCTTTCCGTATTGCTGTAAGAAATCCGG
The DNA here is from genome assembly GCA_027924585.1 of Larix kaempferi. Classification (NCBI taxonomy): domain Eukaryota; kingdom Viridiplantae; phylum Streptophyta; class Pinopsida; order Pinales; family Pinaceae; genus Larix; species Larix kaempferi. Next base: position 11,649 of record BSBM01000436.1, read on the forward strand.
AGATTTAACCTGTAGCTTTATTTCGGAAAAAATTGCAAGGAACATTGAGTTTGTAGCTTTGCTTTACAGAGGCTTTAGAGGATAAGACGGCACGGATTTCTGTTTTGTGCATCCGTGGATATCCTATTCGCCGCCATGGTTGACATACCAAAAGAATAGCTGTAGGAGTCTTCCAGAAAACTGGTGAAAAAAACTCATAGATTGCCCATTCTACTATCTTTAAAGGAAAACTGCAAATTTAGTTGTAGTGTTTTACTTCAAGGTTTAAGAAAACCGACAGATCATTGTCGAGGTAGTTCCTTTTTCCTCATTTTAAAGAATAGTCCGTGAAAACGGTTCACTTTACAACAGTGCAGTCCATGTCTGCAAAACCAAAGCGAAAAATTATTTTCTTTTGAACTGAGTAGATAGCTTATTTTCCGTGCTTTCAAAAGAAAAAGGCTTTCGGCGAGCTTTCCGAGCACCGCCGATAATTATCTTGCGGCATCATTCGGAAGGGACAAATTGCCCAAATCTTTAACCGCAGCTTTCAATATCAATGGCGAGCTTTAATTAGCTTTAATGAATTTCACTAATGCGGTATCATTTCTGTTTGGGATCGGGAAGTTGCTGTCAAACTTTTGTAAAGAGGGGAATAGGGCCGTTTTCGTTCATAAAGGATAAATAGAGATCTAACTGCCTTCATTTCATTTCGAATGCGTAGGTAAGTATCTGCTCAACAGGGGCGTTTTTAAAGAGCGAGCATGTTCTTGATGATCGGGTGTTATGTGTCGAGAGCTAAGGCGAGGCCGTATGGATGGCTTTGTCCGCGATGTGAAAATCTTATTTGAAACGAGCACGTCATTTCTAATTGGAACTAGCATAACTCTTTTGGTGCTCAAGTCTTCCTTCTCTGATTTCATCTAATCCCTTGCAAATGCTCTGTCACAAGACTGAAGTTTTTGCCTCCATGATGCACACCTTGCCAAGTGCAGGGCCAATGGTGGATGGGTAAGATTTATTCTTTCAATTTGATGTTGTTTTCATATTCACTTTTTTTCATTTGTTGCTCTTCATTTGTCTTTGTTTTTCTTCAAATATTTGTATTTGATTGAGTGAGATTTTTGTATACCATCTAATTCAATAGCGAAGCTCTGTTTCCAGGCATTCTCAGAAACAGCAAAGAGGATGGCCATTTTTACAGGAGTTGCCTCGACAAGATGAATTCAGCTATGGAGAGCTAACTGGTTTAGGGGTAAGACAATTCCTAAGTTTTGGGGCTGAAGATGAGAGTTGTTTTTCACATGCACACATCCACATCAAGATATAATCGAATTGGCATGCAAAAAGTTTTTTGAAGACCGAAAGTGTTATGGGTGTGCGAGAGAGAGAGCTATTCATGATTTAATGAAATTTGCAGGTTGTTAAAGCTGAAGATGAATCGAAACGAAGTAAGAACAGCAGCAATTCTAGTTGTTATCATTGTCAACTCGAAGAGGATGTGAGCCATTTGTCCTTACCATACTTGTTTCTATTTTGAGTTTGTTTAGTTATATATATACCTGGAAATTGCCCAAATAAGTCAGTTCTGAATGGTTACGTCCTCCACATGGGTTCTAAGCTGATGTGAGAAATGAGATTGTGCCTACTGGGAGGGGCTTCCTGCTGCAGATCCACCAGACCATAATCTCCTTGACTCATTAGCTATTGAATATTTTGTACCACAGCCTGCTGCTGCTTGAGCAGTGGTTATTGGTTGGCAAATTCTTGCTTCGCTCATCATCCTTTCTAAGATTCAGCCGGGACCAAATGTAGGAATTAGCAGTAGATCTCCTTTGTGAGCTATTATCTGATATGTTTGGGGTTGCTAATGTACATCCTTCTGATAAACTTGTACGATCTCAGGTTAAAAAACTGCAGAAACAACTGCAAGAAGAACTAGATTTGCGTGTCATACTAGAAAGTGCAATTCATGAGAAGGCTGGAACTTTACCCAACTTGCCTTGTCATCTGCCAATTGACGTATTTTTTCCTATCCCTTTATCTATTTCGTATGCAATGTATCCATAATCTAGTGATTTTACTTTATAATTTTGTGTCCTATTTTCTATGTAGGAAGTAAAAATTGTCTTAATAAATGACTTTCCCTTCAGTGTATTTGGTTATTTTCTGGTTTCATTTTGGTTTGTTTCTTTGGACAATTACAGGTTCAAGAGCTACTGGCCAGCATTGCCTTATTGGAAATCACCACTGCAAAGCTTGAGGAGGAAACGGTTTCTTTGCATTACCAACTAAGTCAGGAACGCAATGAACGGCGTCTTCTAGAGTACAGTTTCAAACAGCTACCATCACTGTCACAACCAGTGGCATTCTCCTCCTCGGACAAGTTAAAAGATCAGGCATTTTCATCTTTGTATCTTCAAGCAGAGGATTACCTGGGACACTCGTTAATTGATGTAATTTTCTTGTGTTTCTTCAGTTGTGTGTTTGTTAAAAATGTTGTATTTATCATTTCTTAGTAGTCTGCTGGTTAAATTTCTTTCTTTTTTCCTGTTCATGGTTTTCTGCCTAATAGGCTAATTCATTTGTTTTGCACCTGTCTTTAACAGCGATCACCCTCCTTGCGTTGCTCGTCAAGCGACAATTTTTTATTACAACCCACACCCAACCATGATTTCTGTCTTGAGTCTATGAGTTCAAAACGAAATTTATCTGCCAGGGAGGTAAATATGTAACATGCTTTCAGTTTTGTTGTTTGATATTGCAATTTGCAAATAAACAGGGCCTGGCATTCCTGTTGGAGTATTGGGTCAGAGCCCTTATTCATATTTCCCTTTTCAATCTGACTTGAGAATAGAGTTACAAAATGTTTGTTTCCTTTCTGCTTTCATGTTGTAAGTACATAGAAGCTGGGATGTCCTGTTGCTCCTTAGGACAGAACCATTTGACATGCTTTCTTTTCAATCTGAACTGAGACTAGAGTTCCAAGAATATGGTTAAGTGAAAATATAAGTTTCAATGATAATTCTGATTATGCCTATGTTTTTTTGGGTTTCTGTCAGCAGAAGACGGGAGCATCAAGGAGAGCGAGAAGTTTTCAGAATAGCTTAACACATAAATTCTCAGTGCAGCATGCTAAACAAGAAACGTTTATTGAAAGGAAATTGATGAAAGATCTCTGGCAAAACCCAAATCAACTTTCTCAAGAAATGGTGCGATGCATGGAAAATATTTTCATCCATCTTGCAGACCCTGTAATGGTTTCTTCCAAGTTATCACCTGCTGCAAGAACTTATTCTCCAAGATCTCCTTTAGGGCATATTGCCACTTCTCTATCGTCATTTTCTGAGGTGTCATCTTTCTTCTCATTTGCAAGAAGTCCGCCGGTGGATTTCCGGGTTAAGGAGGAAGTCTTAGGGACAGAAGGCACTTTTGATCCTTACAGCACACGTGGGAAGCTGCGGTGGGCAGATATTGGAAAATACAGCTCAGCAATGGAGGTTTCTTGGATGTCAGTAGGGAAAGAGCAGCTTGAATATGCCGCCGAAGCTCTGCGCAAGTTCAGGTTTGTGCCATATTGCCTTCTTCCCCTTTATGAACCTTCTTTGAACCCATTGTTGAATGTCTTATTGTAGATATAATATAGATTACTCAAACCAAGATATTCCTTGCTCTCTCAACATTTGATTACTAACTACATACTAGTTGTTGAGACATACATGATACACATGAGTGAATTGGTGTATTGGGACTCAAACGTTTATGATTTTGATTCTGCAGATTGTTGGTTGAGCAATTAGCGAAAGTGAATCCTGGCTGCATGAATCATGAAGAGAAACTTGCGTTTTGGATCAATATCTATAATGCTTTAATGATGCATGTATGCACAATATTGGTGGTTTGGCAATTTATTTGGGAAGCAAGTGCTTCCTCTATTTTGGTTTAGGGGATTAAGTATTTTTAATTTTTTTGATAAAACAATTCCTGTCCATGTCTCTATATTTGATGCCCTTTATATTTTGTCAATTCACCCTCTTTCTCATTTTTTTGGGGAAAGGGGGCGGTTGTTGATGTAGCATCTTATGCCATGGACATACTTCTATACAGGAAATTCTTTAATCATATTTGGTGCCAAGTGAAGTTCTTGTAGGGTTTGAGTAGTAGTATTTGTATAGGGGATCATGAGTGGTCGCTTCATATTTTCTAATTTTATTGTATATTTTATGTTTGAAATGAACCCTTTTCATGACTAAGAATATTAAAATTTAGCATGTTTTGATCCCATCATGGTTTTTAAGTGAATCCCATTTGTGAAGGTTTGATTGAAATTATTTTGGCAGGCTTATCTTGCATATGGAGTTCCAAGAAGTGAATTGAAGCTCTTTGCACTCATGCAGAAGGTGTGGCTAGCAATACATGCTTTTGGTTGTTTTAGCAATGTTCTAAGCTTTCTTAGAATATAAAATAAAAGATATTTTTGGTGGAAGATTGACATTGCCTATTATTGTTTCACAGGCAGCCTACACAGTTGGGGGGCATTCTTTCAATGCTGCTACTATTGAATATGTTATTTTGAGAATGAAACCTCCTATACACCGCCCACAAGTGGTATGCAGTTTCAGTTTTAGCAGTAGACCTTTCTTGATTTGTGTACACTAAAAGATACCTAACCACATCAATCATTTGTTTAGGCATTACTTTTGGCGCTTCACAAGTTGAAGATTTCAGAGGAGCAAAGTCAATATGTCATTGATCACTTTGAGCCACTCGTTACCTTTGCTCTTAGCTGTGGAGTTCATTCTTCTCCAGCGGTAGGGAATACTTCTTATTATATTTTTAAGCAACTTAAATCTAGTGAGTGAGTTGAAGCCTGCATAAATCATAACTATTCTTGTCTACCTCTAATGTTATCAAAGTGCGAGGGAGTGAATAAAACAGAACAAAGGAAGTGCTGGCACAGTCAACATCATTGCATTTGTAAGCTCTTGGAAAGTAGAGAGTGGTTTGAAGCTTGACTGAGTGATAAGTCTTCTTGTTTACTCTAATGTCATATAAATATTTAAAAACTAGGGAAGGCTATAGTTACTGTCAGTTATTATATTTGTAAGGAATTCAAATGGAGTGTATGCTTTAAAGGCTGCATTAGTGATTGTTTTTCTTGTTTACCCTTCACCTTTTATAGCAATTTAAGGGGGTAAAACGAGCATAAGAAAGGAGGTATTTGTACATATGCAGTCATTGTCAGGGATTGAAGAAGCAAAATTCTATAGCATGAAAGTGCATGGCCGCAATCAGATTTCAAATATTGATCTTTCCTTAATTTGAGATATCATAATAAACAAAAGTCGTACCCCTGGAGGAAACACTAAAGTTGTATGTCATTCCTTTTGAGCAGTTGGTGCCAAACGAGGATACCCTACCCTTGGGAGGAACTCTAAAAATGAATGTGCCATTATTTTAGAGTGGTTGGTATCAAACTAAGATACCCTACCCCTTTGATTTGTGCAATGTGCACCAATGCAGTGTTACTAGTCCTATGCTACTGATAGGATCAACCCTATGTCATTGACTAAGACATAGCTCCTTTTCTAGAGCTAGGTCTTTGCACCAACGTTAGAGCTCTTGTGCATGTGACAAGCTCAACAATTGTGTTAATGCCACATTCCTTGCGCAACCACAATGACAACTCAGCTAGCAACCTTGATGTGATAGCCTAGTAGATACACATGAGTAAAAATATCATTGATCATATATGATCAGGTCAAGTATGGGTCTAGGCCAATGACCAACACAGTGATCAAGTTGGACCAAGTTAGCACATGTAACAATGGATCTGAAAATAGGGAATGGGATGGTTGTCAACATTGTTCATTGTGCCCAAGTTTGATTGTTAGGGTTCACCTTGGATGAATCATAGATTGGTGTGGACTCTCATGTACATATGTGAATCATATGTATCATTGTACCCTCTTAGTTAGATCATCTTAAAGCTTTGTATTTGATCTTCATGTATTAGCGCGACTTGCCTCACATCCTTCTCTCTTCAAGGAGCTCTCCTCATATTTCTCATAGTTGCAACTCAATTTTGTAGCTTGCTTTGTAATGGAAATATATTGTAGAGATTGAGCCAATATCTTGTCTTTGGGTGGATATTTATGGGATGCTTTTTTGGTTGAATGGTTCATTGTTTACTATATTGTGATTTAAATCTTACATAATCCTATTCAAGTAAGTTCTTTACATTATTCTATCTGGGCATTGTTTAGCTATACTCTATTCTATCAAGTTGTTTATGGATCTTTCCACTACACACTATTGTTATGTTAAGATTGGTTGGTTTCCAATACATAGTATATTTGCACACTCTAGAAGAACACAATTATAATTAAGTCTATAGTTGCACCAAACCTTGTATGATTATACTTGACTGATTTTACAATATCTCTATTATACTTTGTTCAACACAATATTTGCATAATGCTTCCATAATTCATAAGTTTTTAATCTATGTGTAGATTCATAGGTTACCCTACTTGCAAATACCCAATCCTATTTGTTGCCTGATCATTGGTATCAAAGCTTTAGATGCCTTTGTTTGGCTTTGTAGTTAGTTGGCTTTGGACAACAATGACAAAACCTTTTTGAAGGAGATCCACAGTGCATGCTCATTTGATGTTAACTTGGATGAGATTTGAGGATAGGAAGCATGGAGTTGACCTTGCTCCTCCAACCAATTTCTCCACTCTTGCAATGATGTCTGATGGTAGCTAACACCAACCCTAATACACGTTGGATTTTATAAGAGTTGACATGTGTTCCCAAAGCAAGGGGGCTCGGGGTTTAGGGGCAATGTCCTCAAAATATTTTTTTGGGTCCATTTTGAGTTGTTTTTGGCCTATGGTTTTTCTGCCCATTGTAACTAATTCCGATTAAGGAATTGGGTTTGTAATCTAATCCGGGTTAATGGATTAGGGTTTTGGATGCTATAATATTGTATTGTAAACATAAAAGATATTACAATGAGAGAGAGTGGAGAAACTCGGGAATGTTGGTTTTTTCGGTTTTGGGTTTCTAGGGTCAATCTATATGTAATGTGTGTGTGAGCCATTGTTAATTCTTTTGTTTTAGATTCTGTTTGATATTTCTCTTCTTACACAAGTTTATCAAAACTCTTTATGGTTAAGAGTGAGGTTATTGGCTTCAGGGGGATGTCGTTGTTGCTAGGGTTTTGCTCATCTTGTGAAAAGCAATGGTATCTTGTGTCTACGATGAGCCTTTGTTGGAGTGGGAGTTTTGTGCAATGAATCTTGTGCAAGGGAAATGGTGAGCAATTCAAGAATAGAAATTGAGAAGTTTGACAACTAGAGCTTCGAGTTATGGAAGTTGAAGATGGAAGATCTTCTTGTAGACAGAGATTAGTGGATTTCTGTGGATCCAGGCACAAATCCCACTAGTATGTCAAAAGAAGATTGGGAAAAGTTGGAGAGAAAAGAGAGAAGCACAATTCGACTTTGCCTCTTAGATTTAGTACTTTTGAATGTCTCTAGACAATGCAAAGAAGCTGTTGGATAAGTAATTTGTATTAGTCAAAGTCCTTTGTAAACAATTTATTTCCAGTGTTCCGCGGGGACGCGTCTCGCAGGGTTGGGGATGTGTTTCTGCGTTTCTTGCGTCCCGGGGATGGCTTGTTCCACGGGGATGTGTTTCTGTGTTTCTTGTGTCTTGGGGACGACGAAACTCCATGCGAAACGTTTCTGGACGTTTCACTTTGGGCGAAACTGGGCGGAATGCATGGTGAAACGTTTCGGTCTGCGACAAAACTCATTTCTCCATGACGAAACTTGGGAGGACTTCTTGGCGTCCTGCACGAAACTTTGAAACTCCGACGAACCTTTTGGGCATCCCGCACGAAACTCCAAACTTCCGGCGAACCTTCTAGGCATCTAGATAATCATATATAATCATGATGAATCATGTAATGTGTTTGCATTATTAATTTATCAGATTCTGAATTACATTGCATGATTGCACAATGATGAATGTAGTATTTAGTAATTTACTAATTTGCATGGGATGAATTGTTATTGTTGGGATTTATATTTTTCATATTTTTTATATTTTTAGAATTTTTATGACCCGATGTCCCCCCGTCCCCCTCCGAATTTTCCTAAAATTTAGGGGTGGTCTCCACACGTCCCGATTGTGTGTCTCCCCGCTCCTGTGTCCCGCCGTCCCGAAACCTTGGGGGAATATTGGTTATTTCTTTGAAAGAAGTTGTATCATCTTAGGATGGAGGATAGTGACATCATGGCATAATGCCTTCAATACTCCGGTAAGTCAATTGGTTTTTGTTGATATTGAGATGGTGGAAGAAGACAAGTGCATTTCCTTGCCATTTTCTTTGCCAGACTCTTGGGATAAGCTGGTTGTAGCAATTGGTAGTGCCACTCAACCCATGTTAAAGTTTGGGGATGTAGTTGCATCCTTGTTATCAGAGGAAATGAAGAGAAACTCCATGGAGGGTGTGATCAAGGATGTTTTATCTGTGAGAGGTCATTCCCAAGAGAGGAAAAATAGGTCTTTTGGGGGCAGAGCCAAGTCTAGAGGTAGATCTAAATCTCCAGGACAATTTGAAAAGAAATGCTGGAAATGCGATAAAGTTGGGCGTTATAAGAAAAATTGCAGATCTAAGAGTGTTGATAAAGGTAAGGGATCTGATGATGTCCCTTCCATAGAAACGAAACCCTTTGTAGAAGGAGGTGATGTTTACATGGCATCTATAGGTACACATGCAGACCATGATGTATGGTTGATCGACTTAGGCGCTTCATTTCATATGACTCCTCATAGGGAGCGATTTTGTCAATATGAAAAGTACAATGGAGGCAATGTTTTCCTAGGAGATGACTCGACAATCAAAATCATAGGACGTGGAAGGGTCAAGCTGTTGCTCAAAGATGGAGTATTAAAACACTTCCTAGGGTTTTGCACATTCCAAATTTGGCTAGCAACCTAATATTTGTAAATGGTGATGCAGGTGTGTGTTACCGTTCAAACTAGCAATCTAGGTTTTGCAGCACCATTTGATGCATAAGTCAGTGAATGGTAAGCACGGGAGAGATTCAAACCCAATGTCACCTCAGCTTGATCTCTCAACTACTTCGGAAACTCCTCAACCTAGGGGAGAGCCCTATTTAGGATACCTGTCAACACAACACACAGATACCTTCCAACAACCTTTATGACATAGATTAGTGCCTTATATGGAGTCGAATCAATAAGTAAGAAGACAATCTGACTAAGGAGGAGCTAATTCAACTGGCCACATGTAGATATCAAGTATCAATACTTGGAGCTGTTATTTCCTTCACAACTCAAATCTTGAATGGTGAATGCAACAGTGCACTAGTGAGCAGCAAAGAAACCAATACTTGACAAGCAGATAAATGATAAAAACAACAGATAGCAATAACTATGCTTAATCAGAAAATACTCCTAGTTTGTATTGAAGTGGAGCGTTCACTGTCATTCAGACTTAGTCGGATATCAGTCATATATCATTACTCTAGTATCTTTGAAGCCAAAAATGATCATGTAATTGGAAGACTTCAACTGAAATAAAGAATCACTATAGACAATCAGTGCTAGGCATTTATCCACAGGTGCTATCAGCAGTAAAGAACAGTAGATATCAGCATCAATGCTAGGTGTTTAACATCAGTAACTTTCAGCAGTAAATATCAGCCCTCAAGGGCCCCAAATACATAAGAAAAAGCTCGTCCTAATGAATCTTAGCAAACCATCCAAATGTGAGATAAGAACTTCTGCTGTAAATTTATAAAACAGTCAACAGTTTGATGCATTAGAGACCAGCCCAAAAGGGGCTTTTTAAACACTTAGAAAAATTCGTTTTGGTGAGAAGGATACTTGTCCAATCAGGCCGAACTAGCTTCACCAACCAGATTTACAAACTCTGCTGCCCTAACCAGTTTGACAGTCAACAGTGACAAGACCTTTTTTTGGCAATTTTGTAATTTCTAGGCCACCTAGTGTGACACCCTTAGAGAGTCATGGGTAATCATACTAGGGAGTCATGGGTAATCATACTAGGGCGAATTTGGCTGTGGGCTTAGATTTTAAATTTTCTGAAGATTTTTCAAGTTTTGGATTTTTTTATTTATAGGGTTTTTCTGATTTTTAGGGTTTTTGTGGATACAAATGCAGCAGCTAACTAACATGAAAATGCAGCCTAACTATAATACATTAAATGCTGAAATTTTGAGAAAAAAGGTGACAAGAGAAGGGGATTATGATGTCATCTCAATCCCTAGGGTTTTGAGAGATCATGGCTAGTGTCCCTCTCTTAGAATGTCCCTCTAGCATTTGCAAGCTAGGGCATCACCTAGCAACCACTAGGGTTTGGTAAATGAGCCTAACCAAGGTAAATGGAGAAGTCCAAGGCCCTTAAAGCAACAAGAAACCTTTATGGAAGACGTTTCCTTCATACAAATTGATAGAATATTGGTAGAACAAGTCCTAATTTAGAGAAAATGTAGCATGAAAATACCATTCAATCCACATGGAAACAACATTTCACCAACACTCAACAAGATATGAGCAAAGAAAACACCTTTAGGTCACACTTGTGCATGTGTTATTCCAACAAGTCTAGCATCAACATAGCATGTGCAAGAAAGAGGCCCAAGATTTCATCCACCATTCACCATTAAGCAAAAGGAGTCATCCAAGAGAAGTGCGCATCACCGAGAGAGCTCATGCCCTATCTAACTCCAAAATGCTGAAAAACCCTCAATGCCCCCCCTTCCAAGACATTGTAGGCTTGATTGGTGTGCACTGTGCAATAGTTGGAAGAAGGGCACACTGGGCTATAGGCATCAGAGGAGGGGTCTCTTGAAGCTGAAATAGGTCCAAGTGGGTGCAAGAAGGTGTGTTAGAAGGAGATAACAGTCCTTTACAAAGCACAATCACCTCTGCAAGTCAAATAACCAGGATGGGCATGTGCCCCAGTGGGTCACCCCTAGAAGCCCTGGAGCACCAACCCATCGGCATAAAACCTTGCATGGTGGAGATATCATCACACCGAAGGGGCAGTCAACAAAGCCACTAAGCCAGGTACTTTTGAGAGTGAAACCAAGGGGGCTGACCATGTCCAATCCAGGGGGTAAACAGTCCCCAAACCAAATATCCATACAATAAATCCTACTTTGGCCTGTACAATAAAATTTTTTGTCCCCTTCCTCTAGCCTTGGCCTCATTGGAACACTGTAGCTACTCAGGCGTGTAACAGTGTGCATACTGTATTTGAAAAGGACACATGCAACATGGTTTGAGGAGCAATGGTGTTGATGCGGGGATTTCAGAATGGAACTATGTACAAGTTGTTGTGAAGTGCTTTTAATGATGGGTGTAATAGTTCTATTGTTCTTGAGGATAACAATGAAGAAGACAAGACCCCTATTGCATATATGGTAAACAAAATTTGGTGAGATACCCATCTAGTGCTACAAGAGCAAACTTAATCTTGGAGTTAATACATAGTGATGTGTTTGGACTTGTTCCTGTTCTTGTTCTATCACTAGGTAAATCTGTGTATTATGTTTCATTCATAGATGATTTCTCAAGGAATACATGGGTCTATTTCCTCCATAAGAAATCTCAAGTTTTCGAGAAATTTAAAAAGTTTAAAGCTCATAGAAAATCGAGCAGAGAAGAAAATAAAGGTGTTGAGGACAGATAATGGTGGAGAGTTATGCAGAAATGAGTTCAAGGAATTCTATAAGAAGTGTGGAATAGTAATGCAAAAGACTACTCCATACACACCTCAACATAATGGAGTTGCAGAAAGGACGAACATGATGCTAATGGAGAAGGCTTATGCTCAGTGGTGCGGGGTTATCATAGGAATTCTAGGCAGAGGCAGTGGATACTGCATGTTACTTGGTAAATTGATCACCTATATCAACATTGGTTGACAAAATTCCACATGAGGCATGGACTAGTAAAAAACCCTCTCTTAAACATCTCAAAGTTTTTGGTTGTGATGCTTATGTGCACATTCCAAAGGAGAATAGGAGTAAGATGGATAATAAAGCAGAAAAATTGATCTGTATCGTGTCCAGGAAGCACGAGGGGGACAACAGTTCGACTGAATGAGTCGGCTCTGTTATGGTGGAAGCTTAATAAACAGAATGAGCAAAACAAGGTTACGCAATACAGATAACACAAGTACACACAGACAATATGCAGGAATGCGAACTGTTCTAGATTGATCAAGATAAAGATCTGATAAAATCCGATTAGCTGTATATTACAATAGTTTACATGCTTATAAAGAAATCTGAGACGCTTGGGTGCCTGCCCGTTACGTTCAGTTACAAAGAAGAAGTTAGAGCAGTTCAACTGTTCAACCGTTACAGTCGACTGGAAGACAGAAAGACAGTCTATCGAGGTTCGACAGTCGTTGGTCGCATGTTGACGTTGTATGCCGATGTCGCGAACTGTGAGGTCGTTGAACATGTCGAAGTTGCGAAGTTGTTGAAGTCCTGTTGCGTCAAAACTTGTCGAAGTTGTATCAACCGCGAAGACTAGTCAAGAATGTGTCGAAGTTAGCATCCGACAACAAATGCCAACTGCGATGTGGATCAGACCTCCTTCCTTAAGGAACAATGGACCCCATTGTTTGCTCATGAAGGTGAGGAAACTTGTCGATCATTTCAGTAGCAGAGTACCACTTTCCTTGAGATGGGATTTGGCCAGCTTTGGCAACCTGAAACAAGGGAATTGTGTTCGTCCTCGTAAGGCGTACCCGTCGTCCCACAATGGTGTCGCAAGGAAGAGGCTCCTGAATATCTGGAATGATGTCTGCGGGATCTGCTGTTGAGAAATCATTCTGTTCCAACAAGGGTGCATGGTATGGTCGAAGTAAATCCACATTAAAGACTGGATGCAGACCCAGGCAAGCAGGAATGTTGAGCTGGAAAGCGTTCTTGCCAATCTGTCGAAGAATACTGTAAGGACCATATCGCAAAGGTTTTAACTTCTTGAAAGGACCTGTGAAGCACTCCTTCTTAAGATGTAGCCAAACATATCCCCAATGTGAAATGTATAAGGAATGCGATGCTTGTCGTGTCGGGCCTTAGCTTTGTCATTTGCTCTATGCAACATATCCTGTGCTTGTCGCTGAATGTCGCAAATCTGTTCTCAAAACTTGACTGCTTTATCAACTTCTCGCTGATTGCGATCTGTGTCGGAGTTTGGCTGTGTCGAGGAGCTGATCAAGTCGATAAGCGCCGAGGGTTGAAATCCGTAACAGACTTCAAAGGGACTCTTGCCTGTAGAGCTGTGCTGAGCACGATTGTAGCTATGCTGAATGTATGGAAGATTATCATCCCATGTGTGTCGATGCTGGTGATTGTACATGCGAAGCAGTTGTACTACCAAGCAATTCACAACTTCTGTTTGTTTGTCGGTTTGAGGGTGGAAAGCTGTCGACAATGAGAGTCGTGTGTCTAGCTGTTGCCAAAGGGTCTTCCAAAAGATGTTGACGAATCTGGCATCTCGGTCGGAAATGATGGTTGTGGGTAAACCAAAGTGTTTCCAAACATGTGTAAAGAAGAGCTGAGTGGTCTGCTGCGTTGTCGTGGTCTTCTTACATGGTATGAGAATGGCCATCTTGGAAAATTGGTCGACTACTACTAATTTCGCGTCATGCTGATGTTTGGTAGTAGGATAACCTGTCAAGTAGTCCATAGAAATAGATTCCCATGGTCGACTAGGAACTGGCAGAGGTGTGTACAATCCCTGTCGTCGATTAGGTGGCTTAGCAATGGCACAAACCACACATGATCGAATGTACTTGTTGACGTCAGATTTAAGTGTAGGCCAGAAGAAATACTTCTGCATAATAGCAAGTGTCTTTGCTACTCCAAAGTGTCCTGCGGTCTTGTTGTAGTGCGCGTCCCAAATGAGCTGCTGTCGTTGCTCACCGGTCGGTACACAAAGCTGTCCAAGCTTGTATAGCAAGGTATCTTTCAGGAAGTATTCGGAGTCTGAGGTCGACTACTTATTAGTCTGTAACTGGCGGTAGACTGTTGAGAAGTCGTTGTCGTTCTCATACAACTGTTGCCAAGTGTTTGTGTCGTAACCCTGCATACTCATCACTGTCAAGAGGAGAGTAATGGGTGACTGACTGAGGCAATCTGCAGCGGCATTAGCCTTGCCTTTTCGATACTTAATCACCAATTGAAATTGTTGTAGGTAATTAATCCACTTGAGTTGTCGGTTTGTCTGCAACTTTGATTGTGTCGGAGCGAACTGTAGAGGCTTGTGATCAGTAAGAATGACCGTTTCTTTTCCAAGGATGTAATGCCTCCATTGCTTGAGAGCTTTGCACAATGGCATACAGTTCTTTTTCGTATGTCGAGTATCTTTTAACCGTGTCGTTAAAAGTCTCGGAATGAAAAGCGACTGGGTGACCAGACTGAGTGATCACTGCGCCCAGGGCATAGTCCGATGCGTCCGTCTCAATCTCAAAGGACTGATGCAAATCAGGTAACACAAGTACTGGTGCAGTGCAGAGCCTATGTTTGAGCTGTTCAAAAGCTGCTTGATGTGTTTCTGTCCATTGAAAGACAGTTTTCCCGTTTCCTTTCGTCAACTGATTCAAGGGCCAGGCTATGTGACTGAAGCCGAGTATGAATCGTCGATAGAAATTCGCCAAACCAAGAAAACTTCTTAGTTCTTGAATGCTTCTAGGAATGGGCCAATCTTTGAGGATCTGTACTTTGTCTGGATCGACGTGAATGCCTACAGAGTCAATTACATACCCCAAATATTTGATGCTGGTCATCGCAAAAGAGCACTTGTCCATGTTCAAATAGAGCCGATGTTGCTGGAGAGTGTCGAGGACTTGTCGAAGATGTCCGACATGTTCTTCCCATGATCGACTGAAAATCAATATGTCATCGAGATAGACAATAACCCATTTGCCGATGAAAGGTCGGAGAAGGTTATCCATATGTCGCATGAAGGTCGCAGATGCGTTGGTTAAGCTGAAAGGCATGACTAACCATTCAAACAATCCTTCCTTGGTCTTGAAAGCAGTTTTCCACACATCTGAGGGCTCGATTGGAATCTGATGGTATCCCGACTTGAGGTCGAGTTTAGTAAAGAATTTAACACCTTTCAAACAATCGATAAGCTCGTCTATCCGCGGCAGAGGGTATCGATTCTTCACCGATATTTTGTTGAGAGCTCTATAGTCTATGCACATGCGCGAAGTCCCGTCTTTCTTCGGAACTAGGACGACTGGACTTCCACAAGGAGAGGAGCTGGGTCGGATATGACCTTTGTCGATTAACTCTTGGGTTTGTCTGCGAATCTCTTCATTTTCGAGAATGGATCTTCTGTAAACAGATGCGTTAGGCAAAGAAGAACCAGGAACAAGTTCAATGGAGTGTTTTACCTGGCAATGTTGAGGTACTCTGTTTGGAGCTTGAAAGAGGTTTTGGTACTCATCGAGAATATGATCGACTTGCTGCTTCTGTCGAGAGCTGCATTGGTCGGTGACTCGACTCGTTGCTGCAGTCTTCTTAGAATGTTGCGGCTTGATCATGATTAATGCAAATTTTTGAGCATGATTGATGAGCTTCTTTGTCTATTTGGCATATATCAGTGCAACCGTCGGTGTAGGTTGACGCTCTGGTATGCTGAACCATCGATTTCGGATTCTGATAATCACCTTCTGAGGCCGTGACTAATAACTCCCATGTCCATCCCAGAGGTAAGGTTTCCCAAACAGGGCGTCGGCTACGGAGAGTGGTGCCACGTCAAAGAGTACTTCATCTTCAAAAGGTTTTATGAAGTAGGCGAGTTTGCATTGTCGAGTGATCTGTAGTTCTTGTCCATCCTTCATCCAATTGATGTTGTAAGGTTGAGGATGCGGAGTGGTGACAAGACTTAATTTCTTCACCAGTTCTTCAGAAACGAAGTTCTTTTGGCTCTCGTTGTCCACAATTAGATGCAATGGGTTGCTCTGGACACATATCCGTGTATGGAACAGGCGCTCTTGTTCCTCCTCGTCGACAATAGTCGAGGCTGCTTGAGTTGTCGAGGTCAAAAGGGTCATCGCGTCTGGATCAGATTCTTCCACCGTCTTGTCAAACGTGTCGGAGGTCGACACTTTCGCCAAAAATATCTTCCGAGCTTTGCATTCAGACGTATCATGCCAAGATGAGTGGTGGTAATCGCACCATTTTCCGGTCGGCGGTTGTTTGCTACGTTCCTTTTTATGAAAAGGCTTCTTACCGTCGTCAGGTTTTGGCAGTGTCGGTTGAGAAGATCTCGACCTGTCGTAGTCGGCGGGTGTCCTTTTATCGGGTGGTCTTCCTGATGTCGGCTTTGTTGCGAAACGTGCTTTTCCTTTCTGCTTGGTTTCCAGTTTGCTGGCGTAGTGGAAAGCATCCGCAAGCGTATTGACAGTAAAAAATTCCATCTCCTGTTGGATGTACTGAGACAATCCGCTGGTGTATTTCAGAACAAGCAATTTTTCTTCCTCTTGGACGCTAAGTCTTGCCATGAGTCGGTAGAACTCGTCATTGTAACTCTGTACTGATTGGTCTTTCCATTGCCTTAGCTGCTGCCACTTCTTATACTGCTGCTCGAGGTATTTCGGCGGGTAAAATTCCTTCCGGATGTGTTCGACGAATTTATCCCATGTGTCAATTGGGTCTCCGTTTTTCTCCATCTTTGTCGAGAGGTTCTCCCACCAGCAGTGCACGGAGGTTGACATTTTTAAGGACGCAATGGTGACTTTTTCAGCTTCAGAGAGTTGATTTACGGTGTAATAGGATTCCAATTGTTGCACCCAATTTTCGACGGATTCCGCGTTAATCTTTCCTTCAAGATTCGGTATATCGAGATTCATTTGCACTTTGAAGGGGCTGATTTTATCGGAGTGAGTTTTCGTCGAGGATCCTTCGGATGTCGAGGCGAATCGCAAGAGAATCTCATTGAATTGGGCAAACATTTCAGTTCGTTGTCGAGCCAGAGCTTGCTCAATAAGCTGTGCTGTCTCGTCGGCTGCATGTCTATCATCTGTTTCTTCTGTCATATCTGGAGATTGTGTTTGCTTGGATTGCTGAGATTGCGAGCGAGTTTGAACCAGCATAAGTCAGGTTACTTCGAGAGAAGTGTATACGCAGAACTTAAGCAAGAAAACTGAGTACGCTCTAATACCAATGATCCGTATCGTGTCCAGGAAGCACGAGGGGGACAATAGTTCGACTGAATGAGTCGGCTCTGCTATGGCGGAAGCTTAATAAACAGAATGAGCAAAACAGGGTTACGCAATACAGATAACACAAGTACACACAGATAATATGCAAGAATGCGAACTGTTCTAGATTGATCAAGATAAAGATCTGATAAAATCTGATTAGCTATATATTACAATAGTTTACATGCTTATAAAGAAATCTGAGACGCTTGGGTGCCTGCCCGTTACGTTCAGTTACAAAGAAGAAGTTAGAGCAGTTCAACTGTTCAACCGTTACAGTCGACTGGAAGACAGAAAGACAGTCTATCGAGGTTCGACAGTCGCTGGTCGCATGTCGACGTTGTATGCCGATGTCGCGAACTGTGAGGTCGCTGAACATGTCGAAGGTGCGAAGTTGTCGAACTCCTGTTGCGTCAAAACTTGTCGAAGTTGTATCAAGCACGAAGACTAGTCAAGAATGTGTCGAAGTTAGCATCCGACTACAAATGCCAACTGCGATGTGGATAAAAAATGTATCTTTTTTGGTTATAAAGATGGTATAAAATGTTATAAACTTTGGAACCGGTAACTAAGAACACTGTTTATAGTTAGGATGTTGTTTTAAAGAGGTTAAAGTTTCTCCCAAATAGGAAGTCTAACCAAAGGAAGAAGAACCAAAGACAATGGAGTTTGAGTAGGAGGGTGAAGAACTTGACTTAATAGAAGAAGATGAACCAGATGAGGAAGAAGCTCAAGTTCCAACCTTCAGGAGATCTATTCGTGAAAGAAGGCAACTAGAAAGGTATATCCCATATGATTTTTGCTCGAATTTTGCTCTACCTATTATTGATGATGATCTTGGATTTGTTAGGGAGGCAATGGATTAAGAGGATAGTAAACTTTGGAAGATGGCAATGGTTGAAGGAATGGATGCCTTGGATAAAAATAAGACTTGGGATCTAGTTGAGTTGTCGGATGGAAGAAAACCTATTGGTAGCAAATGTGTGTTTAAAAAGAAATTGAATGTAGAAGGTAAGGTGGAGAAGTACAAATCGCGCCTAGTAGCTAAGGGATATTTCCAGGTGGAGGGAATTGATTTTGGTGAGATTTTTTCTCCTATTGCTAAATTAACTTCTATTATGTTTCCTTTGTCTATTGTTGCTGCTTTGATCTTGAGGTAGAGCAGATGGTTGTGAAGACAACATTTTTGCGTGGTGATTTGGAAGAAGAAATCCACATGAAACAACTAAAGGGTTTTGCACTGAAGGAAAAGAACGAGCTAGTTTGCAACTTGAAGAAGTCCTTGTATGGATTAAAACAATCACCAAGAATGCGGTATCAAAAGTTTGATACTTATATATTGGAATGGTTTCTCAAGAAGCAAAGCTGATCACTGTGTGTATTCCAAGTAGGTTGGTGATCTTTTTATTTATGTGGTTTTGTATGTTGATGATATGTTGCTGATTGGAAACAACAAGGAAATTATCAAGGATGTCAAAGCCCAATTGTCTTCTAAGTTTGATATGTAAGATGTTGGCCCTACAAATTTTATTTTAGGCAGGGAAATTAAAAGAGATCGAGTCAATAGAAGACTTTGGTTGAGTCGAGGAAAATATGTTGAGAAGGTATTACAAAGGTTTAATGTGTAGGAATGTAAACCAACAAAGGTCCCTATTCTTGTAGGTGCAAAGGTATTTGTAGATCAGTGTCCCAAGGCTCAAGAAGAGGC
The DNA here is from genome assembly GCA_027924585.1 of Larix kaempferi. NCBI lineage: Eukaryota > Viridiplantae > Streptophyta > Pinopsida > Pinales > Pinaceae > Larix > Larix kaempferi. The sequence continues at coordinate 30,632 of BSBM01000436.1, forward strand.
AAAAGACATGCCACATGTTCCCTATGCTAGTGCTAATGTATGCTATGCTTTGTAGTAGACTAGACATTGCCCATGCGGTGGGAGTTTTGAGTAGGTATATGTTAAAACCAGGGAAGGAACATTGGACAATAGTAAAGATGGTCTTCATATATTTGTGTGGCACTTCAGATTTTGCAATCTACTACCAAGGAAGACTTGGACCTCATAGGTAGATAGATATACAAGGCTTTGCTAATGTAGATTGGGTTGGAGATCTTGACTACAAAAGGTCTACAAGTGGTTATGCTTTTAACATATTTGATGGAGCAAACAGTTGGATGAGTAAGAGGCAGGGTGTAGTTGCATTATCAACTATAGAAGCATAATACATGGCATCCACTCATGGAAATAAGGAAGCCATATGGTTGCAAAGATTATGTTCAGGTATTGGTTTTGTTCAGAAAGTAGTGTGAATAGGTTGTGATAGCCCAAGTGTGATTTTTCTAGTGAAGAACCCTTCTTATCATTCCAAGACAAAGCATATTGATGTTCATTACCATTTTGTTAGAGACATGGTTGAGCAAAACAAAGTACTGTTGGAGAAGGTTGAAATCATGAAGAATGTTGTAGATTCATTAATAAAGTTTGTTAGTACTTAAAAGTCTCTTGGTGTAGAGAATCAGTGAGCATTGCTTCCCTTAGCAACTAATTTTATGAATCCTTAACCTTTGACCCCTTGTTTCAAAGAATACAAGTGGAAGAATGTTGGACATGTGTTGTAATCTTTGTACATTCCCAGAGCAAGGGGTGTTTGGGGGTACAATGCCCCCGAAATAGTGTATTTGGGTCTTTTTCTTGGGCCATTTTGAACTGTTTTTGGCCCATGTTTTTTTTCCCATTGTAAACTAATTCCAGTTAAGGAATTGGGGTTGTAAAACTAATTTGGGTTAATGGATTAGGGTTTTTGTAAACTAATTTCGGTTAAGGAATTGGGGTTGTAAACTAATTTGGGTTAATGGATTAGGGTTTTTGATGTTGTAATATTGTATTGTAAACATAAAATATAATATAATGAGAGAGAGAGGAGAAACTCTCAGGAATGTTGGTTTTTCCAGTTTTGGGTTTCCAGGGTAAATCTATGTGTAATGTGTGTGTGTGAGCTGTTGCCATCGAAAAGCACACTCGAAGGAAATGCAACGGAAATCTTTCGAAGCTGCTAGGTGTGTCACTAGGGGCAAGTATCGAGTCAGGTGCTGTCACCTGATCCTGACTCCTCTGTTTAGGCAAACTCCTAACGAAGCCAAGGGGGGTAGACCCTAAGAAAGAGTTTCTAAGGCTCTTTAAGTTATTTTTAGGTTGTTAAGGATGGAAGTAAGTTTTTTAAGAGTTTTTGGAATAAAACACTGAAGCAAGCCTATTGTAAAAAATGTGAAATAGTTCGACAACCTATAAATATATGACATCAACATATAAATATTCAATCAACAACAATGAATTGGTATTAAACAAAAGAAATATATTGTTGTAATTTGGAGATTAGTGCTGATGGAGTCAAATAAAATAGTGCCGTTGAATGTAAAGTGTTTTGCAATGTACTTGGTCAGTGTTTGATCCAAAAACTCCTAAAAACTTACTTCCATCCTTAACAACCTAAAAATAACTTAAAGAGCCTTAGAAACTCTTTCTTAGGGTCTACCCCCCTTAGCTTCGTTAGGAGTTTGCCTAAATGAAGGAGTCAGGATCAGGTGACAGCACTTGACTCGAGACTTGCCCCTGGGGACACACCTAGCAACTTCGAAATATTTCTGTTGCGTTTCCTCCAGGTGTGCATTTCGGTGGCAACATTTTGGTGTCGTTGCCGGGGACAAATCTTTTGTTTCCCGGAATACGACTTTTGATTTTTTATCTTTTGTTTTTTGCTTTGTTTGATGAATCTTTAGATCCAATATTTAATTTTCATCTAGCTACTCCACTAACCTTTTTATTTTTATAATTCTTTTTTCAAAGTAAAAAATAGAAGTTTTGTGAGTATTTTAAATGCATATTTATTTTTATTCTCACATGGCGACTCCGCTGAAGGGATAAAACCTTTTTTTTCTCATAATTTTGTTGAGACTTGTTGTGTGTAGATGAACCCATGCAATAGAGTAGAAAATATTTAAAGCTCATTATTCGATTGCTCCACTGGAATGACTTGGTGTGAACATAGTGCATTATTATGGATCGACATCAAGAGGATTTTTTCTCTTCGATTGATTTTAGAAATATCCTTGGCTTCCCACATGAAGAGCCTAAGATAGATATAGATGATCATCTTCCCAGCTTCCGCAGAAGGTGTGATTCAACCATCCTTCACATTACATCCTTTATCAAAGTCATAACCAAGTTCAATATATTACACGAAGATAATTGGATGCAGACTTTTATATGTACGCTGGATGAGGAGGCTGGGGATTGGTTTTACGATCATATTCCTAATAAGTGCATTACTTCTATGTCAAGCTTTTTTGGGATTTTTCTTGTGAAATGGCATGATGACAAAGGTGATATGGAAAGTTTCATAAATGAATCCCTTGCCCGTGCACCTTGGAAAGAGCATCATGTGGAAACCCATGTACAACCTGAAGATTTGATGAAACTAGAGGAACATATGAATTCCACTATTGAGCATCACCTCCATGATGATCCTATTAATAAGCTTCATGAGGCACATTTAATTGAAGACATTGTTGAAGACCCTCCTCATGTCATCATAATAGAAAACATTGAAGATCTGGAGCTATCCTTGTATTATTCCAGTGAAAATGATCACACATGTATGCCAAAGTTACCTCAAGAAGAAATCCATGATGAAATTTGGGGTGTGTATGATGACACTCCTCCTTGTTCTCCGCTTAGTGATGAAGCTTTGGAAAATTTTGCTCCTTGTAAATTCTTTAAAAGCAAGCCTTTTGAAGAAAATTGTTATGAACATGAGGATAGCCAGGGATATGATGAAATTCATGAAGACTCCCTCATACTTGACAAAGATGTGGACGATGACTATTGGACATACATTGAAAAACCCATTTTTGATGTATTAAGAGAAGGGAGTGTGGATCTTGAAAGCTTGGGACATTTGGACATGGAAGAAGAGCATGCTATTTGTTCATATGAGCAGTCGGAGCCATGCATGAGTATCGATAATGAAGACCTGAAGAAGCAGTGCAGTGAAGAATCGAATCAGACACAATCAATTGAAGATCAGTCTCGGCCGTCGTCTTCACGTGCAAAGATCCCTTATGATCCAGACCAGTTTTGGGCTTACATAGAGAGTTATTATCCGATAAGTCTGTTTGAACAGTGTGATGAAGTAGTTGATATGCTTCTTTATCCAGACTTATATCTTAGTCCCATCCAATCTTGGATAGAACCTTGTGGGAGGACTTACCATTTTGGGAGGCAGTTCAACGACATTTTACATACCCATGATCTCCCATCCATCCCTCCCATCCAAAAAATCTTAGGCAGGTTTGCGTTTCGTAAGTAAATTTTCCTTGCTTTGGCAGGTAACCAAACACAAGGTCAGTGTTATCATACAATCTCTAGCTGATGGATAAAGAGTGTCCCAATAGGGATGGCAGAGGGTGAACAACTAGAATGGTGTAACCAACAATAACCAGGTCCTCCATTCAACGAACGGAAGTCACACCGGACAAGGCTACCGTCACTTTAGACAAGGCACGTAGCCAAGTCAAGGGGGAGACCCCGCTCAACCAGTGATGGTTGAGAGACAAAACTCACACCCAAATCCAAAGATAGAAAGAAGTACAAAGTACAAACAAGAAAGGAGTGTGGATTAAATCCTAAGTCAATTCCAGCCAATAGATGGGCACAAACAGTAAAAGTGTGGATGATGTGAAAGTGACCAGCAATCAAATATAGTGAAATAACTGATTGAATTAGTGATTGTATGGCTGAAGTAGACTAGGATCATGTAGTAAGCTAGAAGTGGAGAAATAGAATGAATCTGCCCAAGGAAGAGAATTAAGCAGTGCAAAAATGGACCTAGGGAAGCAAATAAATCATGATTTAAAACACTTCTAGCAATTGGTAGTTATATTTCGGAAGTTAAAATGGCGATTTGAAACCGGTTCTAAGCTACCCAGAATCCCAAACTGACCCAAAGCAAGTAGAGAAGAAAAACACCCTAGGGGGGCGTTTTTGCCAGGTAGACCAGTGCTAAATCTATGGGTAAAAGGAGTCAAAAGCAAATGAAACTTTGGATTTGGGCTTTTAATAGCGTTTCATTAGTGGGTTTTGAAGTAAAACTAATTCTAACGGTGAAATCTTATGTTTTGTGTTTTTATGGTTTATTAAGTGATTTTCCAGCTTAGCAAGATAGTGAAAATGACAAAGAAGAGACAAGGAGATGAAGAATACTTGAAGAAATGATGAAATGGAGAGCTTTGAGCGAGGACTAGCTCGGAAGATCAAGTGTGGAGAGGCCTGCGTGTTTCTTTGAGTGTGGGAAGCAACTGGACACCAAGTGCGCCCTGGGTACCTGCCACAAGCAAGAGATAATCAGTAAATGCAGCAAATAACCAAGTATAACAGCAAATAAATGGCTGAATGATAAAGGAATTGACTAGCTGAAAGCAAATGACAACTCCCTTGTGAATAATTTCGAAGAAAATCGCTAGAGTGGAGCTCCCGCTCCAAGTATAGCGCCCTCCTTCAAATGGCCACCAACGCGCAAATTTAAAACCAGCAAACAAATGTAGAAACACAACACAAACTATCTCCACAATGCATCCATAATACTAGTTAACAATCACCACAAATTTACTCCACAACACCAAGTATCAAGTCACAAATGGAATGTCTTTCTCTATCAAGTGCAAGTCGAAAATGCAAAGAAGAAGTGTACAATGGATGAGTGTCTTCTCTTATAGAGATAGACCACTCTCAAAACCCTATTCCCTCCAAAATGGATGGTTGGGATTGACTTTCTCCCAACCCAAACGGATGGTGGAGATGAGCCCAATGAGGGGGTGCGAATTGCTCTCTAGAGCGCACAAGTGGAGTGAGGGGCCCATGGTGGGGCCATACAACAAATGAAACAATGTTAGGGGGTGTCTATATGGTGTTTTATCCCCCTAACACCAACAACCAAGGTCCCACTCCATTACATTACAAAAACCATGAATTTCTCTAAGTGGAAAAACGCCCCCATGGGGCCAATTCGTCCCCCTTGGTGAGCTGGGCAAGAGAGGGCCCCACAATACACAAATACAATGTCCAACATTACCAAATTACCTTAGGAATCACCCTTGTATTAGCCAGCCTTTGATTTTTTCCATTTGCCATAGTTGCCTTTGCCAAATTTTGATTTTCCATGTAATTTACTGCTGGTTTTTATTGCTGAAGGTGTAAATTGGGATTTTGACCCACTTATAGTGCCCGGATTGCCGAACCGTCTGTTGCAATGCGATCGTGGACCCCAAAAATAGTAAACATGGTCACTTGAACGACCACGATCCATCACTTAGGCACTGTTTGCCCAAAATCCATGATTTTTAATTAAAACAGGTCATTAATGACCAATAATAATTAAAAATCTCATCGCTGCCTCAATCTTTTCAAATTCTGATGCTTGGAGGTTCATATGGGACCCCGGAAGATAATAATTGACCAAAATGGAAACCTTGATCGCAACATTTTTTCGGGCCCATTTTTGGCCTGGTCAACCTAGTTTGACCAAGTCAAATCTGGTCAACATGGTGTTGGTTGAATACCTGTATGCAATCATGAAGCGAAAGGCTTCCTGATACATGTGAGTACATTACTAAACAATCCGATGATAATATGGTGATCAAAAATACATAATATCTCGGAAAAATACAAGGCCCTAGGTGAGTTGGGCCCACCACCTCCAAAAGACTCAAACTGCTATGCACAACCTATAGACTTGACCACCTAGTTGACTTTGGGTGAGGTGGAAAACGAGGTGAAGGACAAGGGATGACAAGGACAAAGATCATGTGACCCTTTGGATGAACCAGGAAAGCGGGGTCCACTGAGATGAGCATACCATGACAAAACACAGGGAAGGGCGGTGCCTCACAAATGGGTATAGTGCAGGGAAACCGCCATTGGCCATCTAACAAATACCTCACAACTCACATCCGTGCCTTAAGAAGGCTCCGTGAGGATCTTTTCTAGAGCCACCAAACTGAGTGTCCAACAAACTGTAACTTGAGACTCTAGAGGACAATCTTGAGCTTGTCCCTTGCTCCCTCTCACCTCTTTGCCCTGCAGGACTAGGTGAGGAAATAACCACTACAAAGCTGATATGTACGGCTGACCTGTGTCCATGTGTGTTTACAAACACATTGCATTGATTTTACATTACATTTCATACTTAGCCTTTTTGGTGTCTGACAAACTGTAACTTGAGACTCTAGAGGACAATCTTGAGCTTGTCCCTTGCTCCCTCTCACCTCTTTGCCCCGCAGGACTAGGTGAGGAAATAACCACTACAAAGCTGATATGTACGGCTGACCTGTGTCCATGTGTGTTTACAAGCACATTGCATTGATTTTACATTACATTTCATACTTAGCCTTTTTGGCTAGATTTTACATTTACAATAGCCTTTTTGGCTTGCTTTACATTTCTTCATTTCTTTTTACATTAAGGCCCTGTTATCACCTAAACTGTAGTTACCCCTATGGATGGATCCAGTCATGGATGGCAATAGGGAAGGGCAACTCAAAAGGTGCAACCACGATCACCTCGACCTCCAATATATGGTTGTCACGCCAGTCGAGGCAACCTTCTCTTTATGTTATCTAGCCCAGACAACAAAGGGGGAGACCCGATCTACTCCCGACAGGAGAGATCAAAACCAAGACACCAAATCAGGGTATTTCCAAGTGAAGTTAGGTGTATGGTTTATCCTAGACCTAAAGATGAAGTCACAAACCAAGTGGGGGTTCAATAGGTATAGCTTTGGTTCATAGTTGATGTGAGAGTGACTTATAATGTTTGAAGTGAGATCTAGGATGAGTGTACTAGTTCAATGTTGGAAAATCCACTGCCTTGGGAACTGTGTCCAATGCAGGGTTGTTTAGGGGTCAGATTGGGGCTAACTAGTACATGAGACAAGCTTGACCATGGTTCATGATGTCTTCAAAGGTATAGTTTACCATGCATAGGTCAAACCACAAGTCAATCCAACAATCTAGGAAAGTTGAATTATCTTGGAGAGAAACCAGTGCCTTGGGAATTGGGAGGTGGAGTCAAAATGGGGTTGACTTATGGTTTAGGACTCCTAGAACATGAGACAAGTGGGCAATAGAGGTCTTGATGGTTGAATGTGTCTAGATCTAGGTTTGACCCAAGTGGACCACAATCCCTTAAAACAAGGAATGCTATCCCCAAGGCAAGATTTGACAAAGTGATAGTCTAGACCTAGGTTTTGAATTATTCCGGTTTCAGATCTGCAATAATCTCAAGTACCCAGTTCCTAGAAGTGAGTGAACTCACTTCTCCAAGGTGGTGCGACTTTACCCAAGGAAGCTGAAAGTGGGGTTTAGGTGGGTCAAGACAAGTCGGATGGCACCCAAATTTTAGATCCGGGTAGATTAGTCAAGTAGGGGTATGGATCTATAGTTTCACGGTAATCCGATGGCTAGATCTTACTAGATCTGAGTTTAAGTGTTCCAAGTGGTCCAAAGTGGGGTTTAAATCCCTTGAAATGTGGAATAGGGCCCACAAGGTGAATTTCAGAAAAGTGACAACCTGGGTGTATGTTATTTGATGTGTAGATGTCAAATCAAGTGGAATCTCAAACACCCACCACCTAGATCTAGGTCAACTTGCTCAACTAGTGAAGTGCGCCTTGCTTGGGAGAGGCTAAGTTGGCCTGGGAAGGGGATCAAATGGAAGCCAATCCTCACCAAACTATAGATCCGGGATGCCTTGGATGCTATAGAGGTGTGTTTTCAGTATTATGCCCAACAACCCACTAGATCTAAGTAGATCTGAGAAAATGTAAAATGGGGTTTTGAAATATTTAGGGTTTTAACAATTTATGAGCTATGTCAATGGATTGGATAAAGGAAAGAGAAACAAACCTGTGGATCTTACCTGGGTAACCTTGTAGATGCCTTGATGATGATGATCTATGCAAACCCGATCAATTTGAGAAGCTTTGAGGTAGTTTCTATGCAAGTTGATTTGGTCCAAGAAGCCAATGCGCCCTCTCTCCTGCACAACAAACGTCAACAATATCAGATTTGATGCATCAAGAGATAAGACTAATGCCACAAAAGAAGTAACAGAAAGATAGCATAGATCACAATGATGCTAATGATAACCCCCTGATACAAGCGAATGCCAAGAAAGTCGATTTGAAGAAGCCTTGCAAAATCGCCCTTGTTGAAGTCGCCCTCCTGTAGACAAACAATGATTTCCAAAAAATGATAGATCTTGCCACAATTTCCAAATGCTAGGTTGCAATAGACTTTCCAATCACCATCTAAGAACACCAGATGCAAAGGAGACCACAAGAATTTCCACAAGAATATTTTTCTATACCAATAATCCAAGAGCCAAAGACCCCTTACAATGAGAGGCTCTCTCCTTTAAATAGGAAGGAGAGGCACCAAAACCCTAACCACTTTTTGAATGAGTGGCTAAGATTAAAAGATACAAATGTCTAATCAATGGTTGAGATGAGCTCAACAATATAATACATGGATCACACATAAAATATAATATAAGTGGACAAAATCGCCCTAGAAGAGGGGAATCCCACCAAATCATGATGATGAAATATCATAAAAGGCTTATGGTGGGTCCAAGGGGTAATTTTATCCCTCCTTGGTCAATCCCCATAGCACAATAACCAATAAATAATCATGAATGTACCAAATCGTGCCTCCATAGTGAAGTCGTGGTCCTCAAAAGACCTCAAAAATCCACAGAAAGTGCCATAAATGATGGATGCGGGCCCCGATGAAGCTGAAACTGCTGGAGAAGGTGTGGAAGGTCCCGATCTATCATCACTGATCATCCCATGCCATAACTTTGCCTCAGTAGCCCAAATCGATTTCCTCAATAGCCATTTCTACCAATCCTGAAATGCCTCGGGAAGCGTGAAACTGCCCCAAACAGTCTCCTGGAGTGCTGGCGCTGTCAAGGTGAGGGCACCAATGTGTCTGGAAGGGGGGTAATATGGTAAAAACAAGTGGCTGGACCACCCCCTCCATCATCAGCGCCCTAGGTCAACCGGATAAAAGTCATCTCTGCTCCGACAGGGCCTCCAACAGACCAAAAATGCACTGGGACAGCCTACTGAGGCTCAATCATCACTGTAAGTGCCCGGAACTGAAAACAAACTGTCCCATTGGACTCAGAAGGTCCAAATCTATCCAAGATGTGTACTCATACACCATATGAGTCTCTGCATGATCAAAATAAATATCCAATATACCGGAACAGGGCCAATAATAATACGCTGTACATATACAAACACTGCTGTAACCCAAGAATCATCATCATAACCCTGTAGCTGCTGCATAGAATCATCCTGTATGTGTACATAGACCATATATCATCTATCCATATCATCATAAGGTCTAACATCTCATGTCCCATGGTCCTCCATGGTCAAACTAGGTCCAACCAAGACCAAATATAACTCAGTCCATCATCCAAGGCTGCTGAAAAGTATCAAGGTTAATACATGCTTTACAATTTATTCAAATAGCAATTATAACACAGAGTAATCATGACTGGCGATCTAAATCCAAATATATAGTGTCGTTAATTATTATTATTACTCAGACTAGACTTTCAGGATCATACTCACTTCATAGTTGTGATCAATTTGCTAGTGAAGGGTGAAGGCTAAATTAACTTGGCTAGGCTAAGGGATGACTTAACTGTCTTGACTTTGTGACACTTTGGCAAGGGAAAGGGAATACACCATAGTATATACTGAATGAGCAATAACACAGGAAATGGCGGTGTCTCACAAATGGATGAGTTGTTTAAAGAAGGTTTATTCACCTTCACAGATGCGCACAATCCATAATACAAATAAGGCCAGCAATTGTTTAGATATAGCTTTTAAGTTTCATTGCTTTTTGGGCCTGAATTTTCCATAGCCTTGATCTATGTGTGTTTATAAACACATTGCATAGATTTACATTTATTTAGGCTTTTTGCTGCAGGTGTGTTTTTAAGGCACTTGTTTACCTGAGCACTTCTAGGTGTGTCATGGACAACTTGTTTACCTAGGTATTTATTTTCCACAAGATATAACATTTTATGGCCACTTTCATTTGGCACGCCTTTCATTCATGTGTGTTTAGAAACACATTGCATGAATGGGCTTTTCATACAAGATATAGCATTTCATTTTCCAGATTTTGTATTGATGGCAGCACTAAAAGTTTCAGGTTTAGCCAACACAACTTTATTGACTAGGGGGAATTCACAAGGAACTCCAACTCACCATAGGTAAGTTTTGTCACCAACTCAGAGCCGAGACACAATAAACAGGGAAGCTCATCAATACAGAGGCTACAGTGGGGAAAAGTCCTCCATGCCACTAGTCAAGTAGTAAGTCAGGGTGATAATCTAAAAGGTAGGTCATGGATGGATGAAGACAATGAAATGATGGAGCCAACACTAGCAAGCCAAAGTATGGTGTAATGATCACCTCTATTCTCCCTAATGAGGGTATGTACCAATGAGTATGAATAGTGAACTTCTAAGTCTGAGTAGGGACAATATAATATATATAATAGATCAACCAGGTCCATGTATCTATATGATCGCCAGATCATGACACTGAGTGCTAAGACATGCTATAAGAATAAGTATAAAAGCAATCTAACCATAACACCATGATATATCTGCTGAGTCATATACCTGAAAGCACATCAACCTGTACCATCCTCTGTCCTCTGAGACTGCTGCTGTAACTCTGGGCACTACTGTCTGCTCTGTACAAATGATATAATGGCTACATCGGTCATCTCTCTGAGTGTCCTGAAACTCAGTCATGGCATGGGGAATACAACTGCTGTCCACAATCTGATAGTGATCCAATATAGATGCTCATCTCGGCATCTCCAATGCAAGGGAACTGGCTGAATAGTGTACTGGAATGAGAAAAATAATGTATGGTAGCTCGGCTACTATATATGTGATAACAGGCCCATTTGGGCTACATACATATCTCAATAGATATAATCAAGGTGCTCATACTGCAAAGTAATGGGGGTGAGCATAAATGCTTCGATGACCAATGGGGAACACCCGGTGAGGCTACACAATCCTATACTACATTGCAACATCGGGGGCAACCGATAGGAGCAAATCCCACGTTTGAAAGTGCATCTCACACACTAAAGATCCGAGGCACAAAAGACAGGGAATCATGGCATACTAAGAGATCAGTGGGGAAGGGGATCCTCAAGGTCACAAATCAGAATCCAAGTCGGGAAAAGACTAATCATGAATGGGTCGAATGGGTGGAGAAGGTGAAGGTGGATCCAAAGTCAGCTGCCTAAGGGGGACTAAATGACCAAGTCTATACCAATAGTGGGGATGTGATCCAATGTGCATAGACAGGAGCCTACAGAAGGGGGTGGACTAACATCACCAAGGACCCAACAATACATCATAATGACAACCAGATCACCATATCAAACATCACATGCAAAGTCAGTGTACTATCATGTATAAACAAGTCTATAAACAAGTCTAATCAACAACATGAGCAATAGAACATCAAATGCTATACCTGCTGCACCATATACCTACTGTTGAAGCTGACTTTGAAAATGGATCTCAATTGAATCCGGGCAATAAGTGGCCAACCAACAATACTCTGTGCTCTCAATCAAAATATGGCTAGGCAACTGTCTCAATGGGCTTGTGCAAAGCCTGGCAAAGAAGGGTGCCTCTGTAGGCAATAATGTATACATGTATGGACAATACAATAAACCATCTGTCCCCATTGATATCTCTGCTCGGGGCAATCTGAACAAAATTGTGTGCCTTCTCTGAAGGCATTCGATCTCTGATCTAAAAAAAAAGTATAGTATGGTCCTCGACCACACAATCTGCAGCATGGTAGCTCCAGCTAACATGGATGTGATAACAGTCAGAAACTTTACAATTGATGAAATGTTAAGTTGTTTACATTGGATTTTTCATTTTACTTAGCAATTTCATTATGTTATGCTTAGAGTAGGAAAAATAAACTCCTCAAAGTGAGCATTTGCTTTTTGCAGTTCATTTTTAGTACTTTCCTTTTATGCACGTAGGAAGTTTTCTTCATTTCATTTTCAAAATAAATGCAATTGGTGGTTCACTGGCTTTTTTTAAAACTTGTGCTACTAAGGTTCTTTTTGTCAAGTTGAGATGTTTTTATAGTCAATATATATATACCAGAGATTTTGGTGTTCTCGCATCTTCACCTTGCTTGAAGGCCAGATCGAGCACACATCTCGCGGCTGGAGCCAGATGTTACCTCCTAATTTGTACATTAGGTGGATTTCTTGCGAGCCGCCAGAGTTGTGAACATTTCCAATGTTCATCATCAGTGTTTAGAAGTCCAGAAGACATTTTCAGGGCCATTTTGGCCCCTTTGTAATAATTGCATGTTCATACCCCCTTGGAGGATATTGTAAAAATGTACTAGCATGACAGTCTTATGTAAAGAACTTGGCTTCCTAGGACTTGAATATCAAAGGTGATCATTCCATGGTGTTTTTTCCTTGCCAATTATGCAATACTGAATAAGCGTTGTATAATCGATGAGTGTTTCACCGCTCCTCCAAAGATGGAATGGTCGTCTTGATTTTTAGGCCTTAGGATGTTATTAAAGTCCATGTGTCAATGTTTATGAGCTTGCTAGACATGTAGTTGAGTCATTATGAACATGCACTAGGTCCCGTAGAAGTTTGAGTCACTTCAAACAAAAATATTTTTTCCCATTTTACGTTTTTTTTTAATAATTTAGTTAAAACTCCAAAATATGATAAAAATGTGGTCTAGGGGTTGTTTTTGCCATGGGGGTGCTCATTTTCTAACTCGGTGCATCCGTTAAACCCCAAACCCACTTTTCCTAAAGTTCTAAGTGATTATTTATCACTTTAATAAAAATTCTCTCGAAATTAATTAAAGAGAATTATTTAATTCAAAAAATAAAGATATGAGAAAAATCATTTTCTCTAAAAAAGAGGAAAAAGAGCCAAATAAAGTTCCAGTTATGATGGCAATCAATATCAGAGATAATTCCAATCAAATCTGGGAGCTTTTTGTCAGAGTTCAGAGCACTACAGGTGATCTTTCTTAAGAGATTGCACCCTCCTTCTAAAGATGGGCGACTTCCATTATTTGGCATGAGTTTAGTGGATGGTGAGGGTTCCAAGGCAAAGGTGGCGCCCCTCTTGTGAGGTGGCAGCTACCTCATCCAGTTATGATGGCAATCAATATCAGAGATAATTCCAATCAAATCTGGGAGCTTTTTGTCAGAGTTCAGAGCACTACAGGTGATCTTTCTTAAGAGATTGCACCCTCCTTCTAAAGATGGGCGACTTCCATTATTTGGCATGAGTTTAGTGGATGGTGAGGGTTCCAAGGCAAAGGTGGCGCCCCTCTTGTGAGGTGGCAGCTACCTCATCCATCCAACACTTGGTTAAGGGAGAGTTCCATCCTAAACTCACTCCTTTGAGTGAGGAATGTGCCCCCAAGCCCTAGAAGCTTCACGAACTCGCCCTCTCTTCATTTTCTTCTATAAATGCAAGGTTTTCTCACTCATTCGGAGGATGGATGGTGGAGCCTCTGCCCATTGTAACACTGTTGTTTTTGATGAATAAATATTGAAAGACTTTGGAGGTCCATGCTGTGCCATTCGATGAATGCTATGTTATTGAGGTGATGTTGTACCACTTATTTTTTCTTGTTTCAATATTGGTAATAAATCTAGCTTAGAAGGTTGTTCATAATCATAGAGTAAACACTTACGGTTGTTAAGTTGTTTATTTGTGTTTTGTTTTCAAGAGACATAGGAGTAGCCAACTATATTCGGTTGTACTAAGGCTCTCTTAATCTCTTTTTTGCATGCACACTAGATCTAATCCACTATTGGCAAGTGTTTCTTATAGTTGTGCAGGATTACAGATCTGAAGGAGGAGTTGAGCTCGGTTGCATCCTCTCCCCTCTTCAACACTTTCGAGCTAATACTTTTGTTTGCAGGCATTCCAAAGTCTTCGATGAAGATCAAGCTTGGGGCTTGAAGCCTTCCTTCCATCCCTTTAAACTCAAACTTCTCTCTCTTTTTCTGGTTGCTTTGTTTCGTTCATGCTTAATAAGTAGATTTAATATAAAAGTCTCATCATATATCTTTCTTATTCTGCATGCATTAGCTAGATCTAGAAGCATTTAGATTCTTATCACAAGCTTAGATCTAGCTTTCAGTAGTACTTACGCTCATAATTTTTCCAAGTTGTTTCAAGTACTAAGTAGTTAGGATTTTTATGTTTTTATTTGATTAGTTCATTACATTTCTAATAAAATAGCTTGCTGGTTTTTCTCTTTTGATGAATAGGTAAGCGAAAACTTTTGCAAAATTTGGGAGCTTGAACCATTAAGGAAGCCCCTCCTTTAATTCCTTTTTTCATACTTAGTTTTTTCAAGCTTTAAAGTCTCTTGAATCTCGTTTTTACAGATCAAGAGCGCTCTCTGTCAGACAGTTAAACTTGTAATAATTTAATAAAGAGCCGATGGGATTTAAGGCTCCCACACCCCCTTCCCCCATTTTGGGAAGCCTGTACCGTTCCCGTTTACTTTCTGCTTTAGATTAGTTTTGCTTGCTAGATTAGTTGTTTCAATTTTCGCAACTAGATCTAGATTTTCTTTCAAGTTATACTTTACTTTCTTTTGGGAATAAACTGAATACTAACCCCCTTGCTCTTGCGAGTACGGTCTTCCGACCTAAAAGAGATTCTTGGGTAGATAATTAGAAAACTTTTAATTCTTTTGTATCATTAGTTTTTTGGTTAGTTTTTACATCTTTGTTTCTTTTTCCATAAACAAATAAACTGACTCGTTGCCACGAAGTATGCTCTTGCCACTACCTAAAGGCTTTGCCGATCAGTGGTGGATGATCATAAAGTTGACACATAGTCATTAGTAATTAGTGTAACATTTTATTTTCGTACAAACAACTTGAATAAACCTTTTTGCTCTCTTCCATCCACAGGTGGAACTGTAGCACTCGATAAATTCTCACATTTTAATTAAGGACTTATATTAATAAAATTAATGACTCATAACATAGTGAAAATTCAACACTCAATCGTTAAGCATTGTGTGGGAAAATTTCTCAAAAGAAGCGGGAACCACTAGAAAGTGACCTCAGGGCTCTGTTAGACTACATCCTTGTTGGTGTAGTGTTGAACATCGCCCTGAGACTCCATTCCAGCCCACACGTCTTCGTGAGGAGCCACCCTTGCTTGATTTACGGACAATACTCCTTGTACCTCACGGTATATCTAGAGCTCCCCCTCTTTCCCTTAATTAAATCCATCATTAATAATTCTAAAACTGACCAAGAGCATTGCACAACGATTTTCTTTACAACAACAAGCACTATTTTATTGACTCCACGGCACTGGTCTTTTCATTGTATTTGCCATATTTTAAGTTCTCTATCTTATGTCATGAATGTATTCATATTTATGCTATTGATTTAATTTAAATTGCAATAGCTTGTGTCAGTTATTAGTCCTCATTACAAAAACTCCTAAAAACAACTTACTTCCATCCGTAACAATAAACTCATTTCAAGAGCATTAAAAACTCTTTACTAGGGTCTACCCCCCTTGGCTTCTTTAGGAGTTTTCCTAAATGGAGGAGTTAGGATCAAGTGACAACACCTGACTTGAGACTTGCTCCCAAGGACGCACCTAGCAGCTTCGAAAGATTTCTGTTGCATTCCCCCCCAGATGTGCTTTTCAGTGGCAACATGAGCCATTGTTAATTCTCTTGTTTGAGATTTTGTATAATATTGCTATTCTTACATAGGTTTATGAAATCTCTTCAATAAGCTTGATTTCCTTGGGTTTATTGTTGAAGGTGCACTCTAGAATCAATGTGAGATATATTAACATTTTATAGATGCCCAACAAAGTTCAACCCCAAGCAATGCTTGCTACATCTGTGCATCATGGACCAATGTTGTTGGTGGCTGCTTCCCTTCATATTTTGTCTGAATGTTAATATCCCACTATTCAAAGGCAAGATCAATGCTAAAGCCCTTGGTTATTGGTCCCAAAAGCTTGAATCCTATTTGGTGATTTATAACTTCAATAATGAAGACAATATCAAGTTTGACATGTTCAAATTGGCACCAATCATGTGTTGTTGGTGGGAATCTCACAATAGACATCTTGAAGACTAGGGAAATCCAATTTGACTTGAGGAAAGTTTTTGAAGGTGATGCACAATGGATTCTATCCTTTGGAAAATTATGGGGATCAATACATTTGATGGTAGCAATTGTACCAATGGTATGACTAGTTTGTTCAAGACTACACAAATGAGTTTTTGACCTCATGGCTTGTCTGCATATCAGGGAGATCGAGCATAATCAAATCCTGGAGTATAGGACTAGATTGCATAATTACATCCAAACAGAGCTTGACTTAACATCAACTCTTTTGGGGATATTGCATCAAGGATTGAACAAGAGTCCTCTTGGTAACCAATACAAAAAGGGAATATGACGGCTAGAATCTTTTTGCACCAAAGAACAACCATAAGTGCAATTTGGACAAAATTGTGCCAAACCAAGAAGTTACTCAAATAAAGAATCTCGCACAACTTGATGCCAACAAAAGTAATGAAGGAAATCGATAGGCGTTGTTCTTTCCACAAGAGGGTCTCACATTCTGATAATGAAAGTCATGAAAAAACAATATTTGATACAGATTCAAGAAAATTCCCAATGCAAGATTGTGGGAAGCATGTCACAACGTTTGAGCTCAAATGCTCCCACATTATTCTTATCGCTCGCCTAGACTTCCAACACCCTGTACCTTTGATATGGAGGAAGAAAAAGAGCACCCATTCCACTCATAGATGCGCATAGACTAACAAACACTTCAGTTCATTGTTGATAACTGTAAATTTTTGATAAAAAATCACAAAACTTCTTATCGGACTTTTATCAAACACTTTGATTGCAAATCTGATTTATAACTTTTCTGAACTATGAATTCATATACCACACTGTAATGAAATTTCTGATAGTTTAAGCATAAATACCATACAACCAAACTTTTGAACTGAAGATGAATGCAACACAGAAATTTAGGGCCAAGCCCAGGGCAAAACCTCACAAGAGGAAAACCCAGAGAGATATCTTTTTATTAAATGAGAACAAAATTGGAATTTCTCACAACTCTGAATTCATCTTTCCTTCAGCAAGAAAAATCTTAAATGCAAATAAACCAACTTATCTCTGCAAAAATTAGACTGCTGTACGAACTGCCTCGAAAACTGTGCCAACAGTTTTACTGTACGGATTGTACAGTTTCTGACTGCTGTACAGACTGCCTTGGTTTCTGTGCTAGCAAAATGCCTTGAAAACTGTGCCAACAGAGGAGTATGGACTATACGGACCACCTCGATTTCTGTGCAGTAAGGGATGTACGGACTGTTTGTAGAAACTGTCTTGGGAACTGTGCCAATGGTTTTTCTTGGGAACTGTGCTCTCAGAAATCAGAAATGATTTCTCTTTCTCTCACTCTCTCTTCTCTCTTGATGTCTTCTCTTTTTCTTTCAGAGTGTTTAAATAATCACTTAAACCCCTCAAAAACCCTAACTACGTTTAATAACCCTAACTTCCTCAATAAATGGCTAGGATTAAAAGATCTAAAGGGTCATCATTAATTGCACATTTATTTCCTTGTAATAATAAATAAATGCACATTTACATAAGGGACCCACATTACTTAAGTGAAACTCACTTTTAAAATATAAAAGTCACTTTATTATATTTACAAAGTAACACTAGGAAAAACAACTTTGTCCCACCCAATGCCCATGTGACATCAAAATCATGGGGAAGGACCTTCCTCATCACAAATTTCAACAATAACAATTGTGAAACAAATTTGATTTTTGCGATAAGTATCCAATGATTCAAAGTAGAGATCATATCACACTGTAAGCATATACCATTGGACAATTGAACTTAGGGAAGAATTGAGTGTGATGCAACAGTGCGAGTTCCAGTACACTATGTATCCATTCAAGGGCTAAGTTACCTATGACATGGTGCCTTTAAATATATGTGACTTATTGCTAGGCCAGTGTTTCCTATGGGACTACCATGGCCTGTGTGAGTCAAGCTCTTGTAGCATCATCATCAACATCTAGGATTGCCTAGTCAAAGTCCCTAAGATAATTCCATCACTCAATGTTTCTCTCATTTTTGCAAAGTAATGCTTTGAATTGATTAGTCATCCATTTTTCTTTTTGTTGATAAAATATTTCAAAAGGCTACGACATAGATGCAATAAATCTTTGCCATGCCACCAATGCAACAAAAGCAACTCAACGTGCTTTTGGAATAAACAAACATCTTTAAGGACCCCACTAATGTACCTTTGCATTGTTACGTCTGACACAACATGATCTAGATCTTCAAGCTTCTTTGTGCGATGGCCCCCAATACTATAGATCCATCATGAAGAATGAGGGAATCAAGTGTTAACACTTAAAACCACCCAGTTTTGAATATCAACTAGGGAAGGTGCCAATGTCAACTTGCAAGTTGCACAATCTCTCTGCACTTTGGGCTAGTGCTTTTCTAGCCTCGAGAGGGAATCCCTAATAAAACTTAGAGCTTAAAAGTTCAATTTAAAGAAGCGACTGGTGCCTTAAGTTTAGTGGGTGATCGAGCCAGAGAGAAATTAATTAGGTAGATGATACACTTCAGACCTATTGATTCAAAAAATTACACTAAAAAAACCAAGCTCATCAATAAACGAAAACTAAGCTCATCAATAAACGAAAACTAGTCACCAACATAATATCACCTTTATTTCTAAAGTTGCATGTTCAACAAAGCTTGCAGATGTCAGCTTTACCCTCAATGTAAAGAGAGGAGATTATCTCTTCCTCAACACCTTGGTCTCACATTGCATAGGGTTAAAATCACATGAATATGATGGGAGCGATCTTTAACTTTCTCTAAATAGTATGATCTCTCACACTCACTTGAAAGGAATGGAATGTGTATGAAGGACTAGATAACTCAAGCCAAACCTCAAAACCGACATTCAACAGATTGCAAGAGTATTGTATTGCTTGATATCTGTGTAAGGAAATAAGGTTGTCTTGTAATCAACAAGTTTGTCATATTATTGTCGTAGGCTGTCGTATTGCTGAGTTGCTCTTACACATTAGATTTGTTTATGCTTCTCAGATATAAGAAAAACAACTTGTATATGATGAATGAGCCCACATTAAAGCTGTATTGTTTCTTGATTACAATAACATGAAATGATTCAGCAAGATGCCACTTCAGAATCGTACAAAAATCTACCACTTCAAGATATGCTTGCATGCCTCAATGAGCTCAAAATTCTACTTTCAAGATTCTTAAGGAAGTAATTCTGAAAAATCTGCTAATCATCCTTGCAAACTTAATCTGCTATACACTTAGAATCATCATAGGAAACAAGGTTCGTATTTCTAACTTCAAACTCCTCCAAATCTCTTACTTGGTTCTTGTTATTTGTTTGTAGGACCTTTTCTTGAACATTGAAACTAAGAAGATATACTTATGAAGGTACTAGGCTTAACTCTAGGATGTACTTTGGTAGACCATTACAAGTATTTCCAGTGGCCCAATCTTTGCATAGATGTGGCAAAATACATCAAAGCTTGTGTTTCTTGCTCCATTGCCAAATCCCTCTCTAACAAGAAGCAAGCTTGCGACATACTTGCTTAGTTCCCCTAAGTGTTTGTCTCCATGGATTTCCCAAGATGTCAGTTGGCTCTCATTATTTGTTTGTAGGTGCTTTTCTTGAACATTGAAACTGAGAGGATATACAGATGAAGGTGCTAGGTTTAACTCTAGGATATACTTTGGTGGTCCTTTACAAGTATTTCCAGTGGCCCAATCTTTACATAGATGTGGCAAAATACATCAAAGCTTGTGTTTTTTTCTCCATTGCCAAAGCCCTCTCTAACAAGAAGCAAAACTGTGACACACTTCCTTAGTTCCCCTAATTGTTTGTCTCCATGGATTTATCATAGGCCTACCAACAACTTGAGATACCATGGTAGTGCTTTGATGATTTCCCAAATGCCAATCCTTACACTATGCAAAACGATTGACTCTACGCAAGATACAACAAAGTTAATGTTTGCACATGTTTGGCTCAACTTTGGGTTGCTGACATCAATTGTTTTTGTTCGAGATCCCAAATCCATTAGCAATTCCTAGAGATCACTTTGAAGTATGTTGGACACAAGGGTCGACATGTTGACAACATTCCATCTGCAAACCTATATGGGTAGATAGAAGTAGTCAACAAAACCATTGTACATCCACTGCTCATTGACAATCAAGACAACCCTACTTTTGGGACAAAAATTTGGTGTTCATTCAACACAACTACAATTGGACTCGAAACAAGTCAAAGTAGAGCAGTCCATTTGAAGTCTATTGTGGATTTCAACCTACGGCACCAATCAATGTTTCCTACCTTGCACCCATCACCGCAACCACTTTGCATCTAGGAAAAGAGAAATTGGTAACGTCGCAAAATGCATGTAGTAGATACAGAATGTTCAATGCCAAGTCCAACATATTCTAGGACAGGCTTCAGAGAAATACAAATAGCACCATGATAAGCAAAATGTTCCACACTCTTTCTAGATTGGTGATAAAGTTTGGCTCCACATTCAAAAGGAGCACTTCAACGGCCACTGCAGTAAAATGTGCCCTTTATGGTATATTCCATACAACATCACAGAGCAATTTGGCCACAATGTTTTCAAGCTTGATTTGTCTCTATGTGTAGTTTTCAATGTTGAGTTATTACAGCCTTACAATCCTCCATTACTTGAGCTATCAATTGTGCAACCTAAACTTTTAATCGACATTGATCTTGATTTCAAATCATTATCAAGACAATTAGGCACACTAGGAATAAGGCCATTCTACTCCACAAGTTTGTGAATGCAAGTTAGTTGCCTGCCTAAGTGAAGTAATTTACTCTTGATCAAGTGCTCCATAAGTTTCCTCACTTGCTCTTTGATACAATGTGGATCAATTATTTCTGAGAACCTTCAGATGCAATAGAGATCATCTCTATTTCGGGAGCTTTGATCTTTGCTCAAGAGCAGTGTTGGCAATCCTACACCAACACTAGTAATAGGCTTGCACCTACATCCAAGATACAACTCCTGCATCAGCACTACATCTTTGCGATAGTACCAGACCTCTTGGATGCCAGGATCACCACTTACACAAATGCCAAATTTCTTGCGCAACCACACAACGAAAATTCAATTAGCCACCTTGGTGCCAACGCAAAGCCTTGTGGACTTGTGCAAAAACAAGATGCATGATCAAATCATACTAGGTCAACTATGGAGTCTGGACATGTGTCATCACCCAAATCAGTGATCAAGTTGGGCCAAGTCAAAGCATGCAACAACCAGTATAAAGGCAAGGAGCAAGGTGGTTATCAATCTCATGCATTGTGCTCAAGGTCGATTGTTAGGATTGGCCTTGAATGAATCATAGATCAGTGATCAACTCATCTTGTATCTACCTATCATTGTATAAATATGTATTCTATGCATCATCGTTCTCTCTTAGTCAGATCATCTTAAAGCTTCATATCTGATCATAATTTATGAGCACAACTCGCCTCACATCCATCTCTCTACATGGATCTGGCACACAGAGCTCTCCTTAAGGCTCTTGCAATGGTAACTCAATTTTGTAGTCTTCTTTTTAATGGAAATAGACTGTACAGATTCAGCCAACATCTTGTCTCTCCACGGTTGATCATGGGATGCTTTTCTGATTGAATGGTTTACTGTTCTGTGCATTAATGATCAAACTTAAACCTGCTTAAGTTCTGTGCACTATTATTTTTGAGCACTATTCAAGTATGCTTTATTCTGAAGTAATGATTAATTTCTGCACACTATTATTTTTTAGCACTATTCAAGTATGCTTTATTCTATTAAGTTGTTTACTGAGCTTTGCACAGTGCAACATTGTTATGAGAAGATTTGTTTGTACTTTGTTATGATGATATTATCTGCACACTTTGTAAGAACACCTTGGAGAGGGGGGGGGGGGTCTATGAATAACAAGCTCAATAAGGCCCCCTTCCAATGAACAGATCTTTGACTGTCCTGTAATCCAACTGCCCTATGGTTCTGGTTAATTCTATATCCCCCCACTACCTGCAAATACCTGGTCTTATTTCCAGTCTGATCACCCTTGAAGGAAACAATAAGAGTGAATGTGCCATCCTATTAAAGATGGGGCCAAACTAATACCCAATTTCCAAACTTTACAATGGTGAAAGCAACATTCTTTTAGGAATAATTAGTTTCATATGACATAAACTAAGGTACTCAAGTTATGAAATCTATTGCCTTTAGTTTATGGATTTTTAATCTTTTATGCATGCCAAATTTCCAATTTTTTAAAGTTTTAACCCTAGTTGCCTAAGCGTTCCCACCCCCCCGTTTCCATGAGCAAATTTGCGCTCCGAGCGAGTTCGTGCTCGAAGCGTCCTTCGAACCGCGCTTCCAAAATTCCGAAGCTCACTTCGGGCAAAATAAAAGCGCTTCCTGCCACTGTTGGAAGCTTTCACGCTTCGGCACGCTCGGAGCTCCGACCAAAACGCTTCGGGGTTGAACCGGTAGTGCTTCGGCAGCGCTCTGCCATCGAACCCTGCGTGCTTCCTGGGGCAGTCCATCGAACCCGCAGAAATGGCTGAAAAGTGAGTTTTTTGTTTATTTTTTTTTGTTTTTTGGCTTTGTGGGTGGGCCCTAGGGTGTTTTTAGGGTTAGAGAGGGGAGATAAGGCAAAATATCCCCCTCTTTTTAAAATATATATATATAAATGCTTCCGAGACGCTTCGCTTCCGACCATTTTTTGAAAAATGCGCTCCCACTTCCCGCTCCCGCTCCCGCTTCGCTCCCACTCTTCGGCAACATTGGTTTTAACCATGGCCAATAGAGAGAAAGCTATTGTTATGCTGAAGGAATTCCAAGTCATAACAATAGCTTTCTCTCTATTGGCCCTTTCCTCTTGGCTTCCCCTTGTATTTATGGCCAAGGCAATAAGTTAGATTCGTGAGGCAGTTGAATTGGGAAGTTGGGGGAGTTACAATACCAAACTCAACTAATCCCAATTCGTATTCTTAATATATTTTTCAATTTCATCTTAAGATACCCACGAGTATGACACTAGGAAACAGGCGAATGGTTCGCAGCTAGTTCTCTTAGCAACTTGCGCATGCAACATTTTGAGTGATGTTCACGGGTTGTCAATATTGGGACCCGCGAATGACCCGCTAGATGTCAATTATTAGAGTCGCGGCTTTTCAATGAAATATGCAGAAAAAATAAGGTTTTAAGCTGAATATGTGGGGTCTCAGCCCTAAGTCATCTAAGGTTAATCTAGCTCTTCCATCCATAGTGTCCTTTTGTGTGATCGACAGGGCAATGTGATCACGAACGGAGAAGTGCTGATTTGACCTATAACAGAGGGTTTCCATAAAAGCGCTCTAGCTCATTTAGCCTTGATTTGCTTATGTGGATGATGTGGTGGGCGTTGGAGGCCTCTTCTTGTGGGACGTTCTTGATCCTTAGCACATAGATGGCATCATTGCATTTTTGGATATCATCTTTGGTTGAACACCCTCCTTGTTTCTCTCTTGTGGCATGTGTGGAGGCATTCTAGTGGCTTGTAGAAGTGGTTATTTCCTTCATCATGGGTTGCTTATCTATTGTAGACACATTGCTCTTGAGGTTGATGGTTTATTTAGTGATTGATAATCTCCTTTCATGGACTTATCTTCCAGGTGTGGATTGATGAGATGGCATCAAAGATTGAGTTGGTTAATATGTGGACGTCATTGGCCATATGTTGAGGATTTGACCCCTTGATGTATGGAAGTAACCTCTTGCACTCGTTGACTTGTTTTACATTCATTGGTTGTCCCTTGATGAGCGCCCACACTTTGGAGGGTTGCTTTCTAGGACATTTTTTATAGGAAGTTTTTGAAGGGGTGTCTCAACGTTGATAGATGCAATATGGCTGCAGTATTTCCAAAAAGTGGTTATAATAGAAGATCCGATAAATATTGAGGAAGTTGAAAAATCTAGAACTATCGTTTAAAGTGTTGCACAATATTTATGCTGCGTGCCTTTTTGGAGCCTTTTCATGGAGAGCGTTCACCTGTTTGAGGAATTGCTCCACCTTTTGGACCATTTCTTGTTGAGCGCTTTCCTTAAAGAGCCTTTGTAGGCTAGAACGTTGCTTCTACTTGTTGTTTTCCCTCATTTCTTGGAGATGCACCCTCTCTCTTGGATCTTATTTATCTTGGACATTGTACATGTGGCATTGACCACATCATATTTTTGGATATTGTTAGAGTTTATTAGGGTTTTAGTGGAGGTTATTCATTGTTTACTCCACCCTAGGCTATATCTAGTATTTTATTACTATGTTATTGTAAAGGAAGTTGAGCTCCTCTCCTATATAAGAGAGCCTCTTTCTCATTTGTACCCATGGTTGGATTTTGAGAGCTCTCTCTCTCTCTTTTGGAGCCTAATAGACAGATCTTTCATGGTGCAAATCGAATTAAGAGTTTCTTCTCCATTTGTAAGTGTGGTTTTCCTTGTTCTCATCTTTAATGTTGCCAGTGATTTGTGGAATAACTAGACTTGTTGATTAGGGCCATCGAAAGGAAAATTTGTCTCATTGGAAGGGTTATGAGAGAAAATCTCCTCAATCCCTTTGTTGGTTTATGCATGAATGTATTACTATTGCTTCTATCATTGTTTAACAAGTGTTTCTATCTAAATACTTCATTGTATGAGTCATACCCTAGTTAGCATTGCTTTAGTTGGCACCGCAAGGGATCTCCTAGTGATATCTACATTCGTTTTGCAACATGTTAGGGTTTATTAGTAGCATGTGCAAACAATCTTGATTTCCCTAACTCTTCATGAACTCACCCCTTCATTGGTCTTTTTTCCTTTAACTCCATATGCCCCGGTGATTGGCACTAGTCTTCATGGTCCTCCCATCACCACTTGATTTCTATATTCTACAACACAAAAAGTTGTTTGACAGAAGCTACTCTTCCAAATCACCTTGTGCATGATTCTCTAAGCTTTAGCAATCCTATCCCTAGGGAAGCCCCCCTTGAGTCGAAGAAGAGCCATCCTAAAGTGTAGAGAGGTAGTCATTGAGGTGATAGTGGGTGATCTCTCTAGGTTATAGTTGGGCTAGCTTTGTTCTTTGGGGATTTAATCATACATGTCAGTTCAAGATGTAATAAAGAGCATGAAACTTATTTTTGTGGTTGTGGCAAAGATAAAGGTATTTTATGATTTTATGGTTGTTCAGATGCATCCCATTGCACTGTCCAAGCCAATTTAAATGGTTTTTGCATGACATATGGATTATAAAATTGGCATAAATTTCCATTTGTGATAGATGGATGCGAGTTGGAAGTCATGAAGGATAAGGATGTGACATCCAACATGACCATTGCTTTTGTCATTATCATGAGATTTTAAACACTGGAACTACATACACAATGGGAGGTCTTCCCCTGTGATTATGGATTAGATGCTATTATGCAGACCTTTCTTACCTATTGGTTACAAGAGACATATGAGTAATTTTTGCTTCCTTATTTTGATGATACTAGATATTGATGAAATGCTTGATGAAGAAATGTTGGATGCCACTAATTATTTGAATGTCTTGTTTGATGAAGATGACCTATTTGAGGAATACTAAGAAGTGGAGTAGTCTTGAGAGTATGTTGAGATTACCCGATGATGCCATTTGAATGATAAATAGAAGGATTCATATGTTTGGATGGAAGTAGTAGGTTGACTACGTGAGTAACTTCTATAAACACCCAAATGTAAGAAGTAACCACTACAACATAGGGGGTGATCTTGAAACATTGAGTATAACTATTAAAGAAAGAAGAAGGAAGTGACCATATGGATACCAAAGGTGATTACTTCAGTAATAAGTGCGATCCTTAAGTTTGATCATTGGGGTGAAGGAAGTTGTCATCGGGTATATTTGAAGTGACAGCATGAACACTAAGTGTGGTCATTGGGTTGCATGAGACAATCATTGACAATGCATTGCAAAAACAAGTCAACAGGGGGATTCAAAACATCAATTTGGAGCAAAGGAAGGAATCTTGGCCTTCTAAATGTGAGGTTTGAAGTAAACAAGTTCCTAGCATATCACACATTATTTATAAAAATAGCAAGAGAAAAGTGTGTTGGATCCTCGTTAATGGATTGTGGCATTTTCCTTTAACTTTAAGAGTACACACCATCCTATAGTTTGAACCATATATGATTGGATTCTTGAAATGGCGACAAAGAGGACGCAAACAACTTCATCAATCAACTCGAGAATGGGAAATAGTTTGAACCAAAATGATTATAAAGGTATAGGAGAGATGGATGTTCTATAATAGATCATATGGTGAACTCTCCATGGGTTCATACAATATTCATAAACAAATAAAGCATGCTAAGCAAGGAATAAAAAAACTATGAAGATTGATTTTGGAACTAAGAAGGGCGAAGGAATATTATTATTGATGACTATTAGGATATGGCTATAGTCATGCAATTGACATCATTGTTTGTAGAATTTAAAGATGTATTTATGTGGGCACGCAAAAACCTTAAAGGGTGTTCCGCCAAAATTGGGATTGCATAGGATTGAGTTGGTGTGAATTGGTTGCCCGAGCAGGCATGGAGGACAAGAAGGTAATGCATAGAATTTTTTGGTTACAGTGTAAATTAGGGGTGGTAATAAATTCTGAACCAATATTGATAGACTCAAACATGGTGTCACTAGCATAAGTCAATCATGCCAATAATAGAATACATGCAATGTATCAACCGTGTGTTATAGCCATTTGATAGATACAGATTTCTCAATTTTATTAACAATACAGGTTTAAATATGTGTGAAGATATTATAACACAATTTTGAAAATGTAGGAGTGGAGTTGCCCTATGTTTTGAATCTTGAGGAGGACTATATATGCAAAGTGCTATATAATAGTTCCCAAAGCCATGAAAAATCTAAAATTATACATAAAAACAATATTTATAAATAAAAGAAATCTTATCCAAGCAGTTAAGTTGATTGGGAACTTAGTTGAATAATTGCTAGTAGGTGAAATTCTTCAATGCCAAATGTTGATGAGGTGACTATTTGTCTTCCATATTAATGTTGGGATGTTAAATTTTTCAATGTTGGTTCAATTATTTGCTAGGACTAATGTTAGTGCTGGTGTTTATGTCGTTTGTCATGTCTGTCTCTACCAGTTGATGTTTGTGTCAAGTTCTAATCATTCATCCCCCTTCAAAGAGTAATGGTTTTTCATTGCTTGTTGCGCTGAAGAGGCGCATTCTACAACCCAATAGGGGGAGATGTGTAACTCCTTCCATGCTCATCCTAGAGCTGACATCTGTCCTTTTAAAAAAAAATATTATAAAAAATAACATGTTACCTATTTAAAAAATTTACAATCGCATATATATAAAACTACAAATTAGATAAATTAAAACGTTTCCTCAACATTTACCCTCTAAAGGGTTTGCACTTCGAGAAATTTGACCCCTCTCGACGCTTGGTAGATCCCCTTTAAGATGGATCTATGCTGGTTGATAGAGTTGTGGAAATGTTTCTAGTTGTACCATTCAGTCTGACATGGATATTGTTGTTCCTTGAAAACCCGGAACAAGTGAATGCATGCCTAGAGTGTATGTTTGATCTTTCTACCAACTATGGAATTTGATGGAGTTTATGCCAATTGTTTAGGACCCAAATTTGATACATTTGATGTCTTGGGAGGTTCAACAAGAGGTGGTGTATATAGCTTTTGAAGTTCAACAATGAATACCAAATGCATAATGAGATATGACAAATGTTGTGGACAAACACATTGCCCACTACTATTGTGATGATTGAATAGAGACCATATTGAAGAAGATTTGGCTTTTGAAGAGGACCTTTAAACTTGTCCTTTTGTAAATGGAGCCAAACTCTATTGGCAACTTTAAAATGATGTGAGATGCTCAAAACATCACGTTGTGGCTTTTACTTTTGTTGTTTGTCAAGCAAGAATGTCTTGAACTTGTTGATGAATTTGTTGAATCCATTAGATGAATTGTTCTACTTTATCTTATCAACATTCTTGCCAAGGTATTCTTGATGTTAAAGGTGCTTGAAAAGCATTGTCAAGGGGGGTTAAATGCTGAAAACCAAGACAACTTTGAAAAGGAATATGACATGTAGGATTATGTAGAACTCTATTGTAAGCATGCTGAATAAAAGAGGTTTTCACCCAATGTGGGAGAATGAGCATGCTTGTAATGTGTTGAAGGCTATGTTACACGAACTGTGGGTGTGATAAAAATTGGTTGAAGAATCTGGTGCAGGTGCGACACTCTTTCCAAAAATTAGGAATCGAGGATTCATAACCCTAACCGTAATTTTTTTATTAATATATTTTAAATTTTTTAATTTTATATTGAAAATTAAAAAATAAACAAATAAAATCTCAAATCTCAAATGATTCATAACATCATGGTTTCTCTTGCTTGGTAGGGCTAGTAATGTAGGTGCAGATCAACCTATTGCTTTGTCACATGTAAACTTTTCAGCTTGTTCTATAGCCTAGATTTATAAACTTTTTTATGCCAACACTTTAATAAACCTTTCCTGGTGTTTTCTACAAATATTTATGTGGTCTTTATTCGGTGTAGATGATATAAATATGATGAGTTTTAATTGTAGATCAAATCCAAATGATTACTCTTATGTGTCCAGGAAGTTCTTTTCATAGCTATGATCTATATCACTTCCTTTGGGAATCAATTACGAGATCTATTTTAATAAACTAGGCATATTCTTCAAAATGCCTTGTAAAGTTGTAGCTATGTAATGTTAGACAACTCTGTGGTTTAGTAAAAGTTAAAACTCCGGCTGTTAGTCCTTATTGCCATCTTGAAATTTCAAGTTATTGAACCATTTCCCCCGACTTTGGAACCGAATGCTAAATCAGGATCCGAATCCTAAATGACAGGTCTGAATATTAAAGAATCAAATACAGATCCCTGATTCTCTGATTCCTTGTCAATTCGGATTTAGATACGGGGCTAGGAAGGCTGATTCCGGTAAACTGTGATTGAAGGTGAACACGGTTACATTTGGACAACCTCTATTTGTCCATCTATTTGAGGATGAAATGATAGGAACCTGTCAAGTTTGTAAATTTCCTTAAAATCCACTCTTGAGTTAAAGTATGCAAGTTTTTTATTTTTATTTTTTATTAAACCCCAAATATTACTTTTAACCACAAATGGATTTTTTCACAATGCAGCGAAAAATAAATACTGAGAGAAATAGAACATCAATTACATCAATGGAGACACCAATATTTTTGGGTATGAAAACCCTCGGAAAAACCCAAGATGGGAAAATTGGTGCAGTAGTTTGAGAAGATATTTTATTAGCAAGATATAGAACAATACAATCCAAAAATCGATTTTGACCCAACTTGGCAAAATCGTACAATTGAACTTCATTGAGAAAACCCCACAAAAACATACTGCCCTCCCGCGTCACTGTACGACCCTCTGCGTAAGCGTACGACCAGATCCGTACGACCCTGTGTCAGCGTGTACGGCTCTGCGTTAGCGTATGAACTGATCTGTACGACCCTCTGCGTCACTTGTATGACCCTCTGCGTCAGCTGTACGATCGACTACTTGCATCACTGAGTACGGCCTCTGCGTGCTTGTACGGCCTCCCTGCAAATCTGTACGGCCTCGTTCGATTTGTCCAAGTCGCCCTGTCAACCTCCGGATAAAAGTTCTTCAGTCTCACTTTGTAAAATTCTCTTGCAAAATGTCTTTCTCACTCTCTGACTGAAAGCTATGAGCAAGAACTCTCTCTGTGTGTATGTGTGTTCTCTCCACCAAATCAATTTTCCTTTTAACTCAATGGCCAAGTGAAAACCCTAACTTCTCACTATGGATCAATGGATGAGATCCTCCGGTGAGATCAATGGCCAAGATTAGATTAGCCATCACTTAAATTATTTTCACTTTAACTTTATAAAAAGTAACTCCATTAAGTCAATTAATAATTAGATCACATAATGCACTTTTCCTAAGTCTATACTTTGGAAAAGACATTAATACATTTGGCTTCCTGTTTTATGTTTTCCATCATGCAAGGACACATGAAAATGATAGAAGACCTTCCTTGTTGCCACTTTCTAACACTTCCTCTCAACGAGGAAGGGATTTGGTAGCAACCCCAACTTGTGTCTGAACTTCACAAACTTGTGCCTGCAAAGTGCCTTGGTGAATATGTTCACCACCTGCTCATCTGTCTGAATGTACTCCAATTGAATGGTTCCTCTCTGAACACAATCTCTCAGGAAGTGATACCAGATCTCTATGTGTTTGCTCCGGTCATGGAACACTGGATTCTCAGAAAGGTTAATGCTACTCTGATTGTCACAGTGAACTACCGTAGTCTCCAACTCACTCTCGAATAACCCTGAGAGCAACTTCCTCAACCACATCCCCTCACATGTTACCATACTGGCTGCCATGTACTCAGCCTCTGTCGAGCTCAATGCAACTGACTTTTGCTTCCTGCTGAACCAAGAGACAACCCTTGACCCAATGTTGAAGCAACAACCTGAAGTGCTCTTCCTGTCTTCTACACATCCTGCCCAGTCAGCATCTGTTAAGCCTGCTAACTGTATACTCCCACTGCGCTCATAAACCAATCCATACTCCATTGTGCCTCTGATATAGCGAAGTACATGCTTCGTAGCTGTCCAATGCACTCTCCAAGGGTCCACCATGAACTGACTCAAAGAGTTAATTGCAAAGCCAATGTCTGGTCGTGTGTTGACCAGATACATAAGTGACCCGATAAGTTGGCGATACAATGTAGGATCAAACTCCTTTGACCCCGATGCATCAATCTTCCTCCAGTTGGTAACTAGAGGCGTGGACATGGGTCTACAGTCCTCCATCCTGAATCTCCTCAAGGTCTCCACTGCACACTTCCCCTAACCAATGAAGAAGCACCCATCTCTCTTCCAAACCTCCAGACATAGGAAGTAATGCATCAACCCAAGGTCTCTCATCTCAAACTCTACTGCAAGGTTGGACTTGCAGTCCTGGATCAACCTCTCATCTCTTGTAAGAAAGAGATCATCCACATATAATACCAGTATGAGAGGTACCTCACCTGACAAGAAGTACAGGTTATAGTCTGCCTCACTTCGCTGGAATCCCATCTCCCGTAGATAGCTGTCAATCCTCGAGTACCATGCTCGAGGTGCCTGCTTGAGCCCATAAAGAGCTCTTTGCAATCTGCATACATGCGATTCCCTGCTCTCTACCTCGAACCCCTCTGTCTGCTCAATAAATACCTCTTCCTCTATAATTCCGTTGAGGAAGGCAGTCTTTACGTCCATCTGATGAACGCGCCAACCCATCTCTGCTGCCAATGAGAGAATAGTCCAAATAGAAGAGTATCTGGTGACAGGGGCGAAGGTCTCTTCATAGTCAATACCTTCCTTCTGCGAATACCCCTTTGCCACGAAGTGCGCCTTATACTTCTCCACGCTTCCGTCTGTTGCATGCTTTATCTTGTAGATCCACCTGGATCCTACCACCCGTTTTCCTTCTGGCCTTGGCACAACCTCCCATACTTGATTTTTCATGATGGAGTCATACTCCTCAACCATGGCCTCTTGCCACACATCATGTTGTGCAGCCTCCTCAAAACTGGAAGGCTCGGAGTTAATCAACTCCGTTATCAGTGCCATATAGCTAAGTCTATTTGGTGGTTTACTCTGCCTCATGGAGCTCTATGGAAGAGTTACCTGCCCGGAATCCTGAACTGTGGACATGTACCACCTAGGCCGTGGCCTAGTGTCTACTTGCTGCGGGTGCTGGATTCCCTCCTCCTGCTGCGCCTCATTCTTTAAGTCAATGACGAAAGGATCCTGTCCACCTGACTCCCTCTGACTACCAGAACCTGTGCCCTGTGTCTGTACCTGTACATGTGACTCCTCCAACTTGACTCCAGAGTCTTGTGCTGGCTGCTCCTATTCTGGTAAGTCCATAGATCTTCGTAAGGCTTTGTCCTCATCAACCTGGACATCCCTGCTCACAATGATTCTCTTGCGAGCCGGAATATATACCCTATATGCCTTAGAAGTCTCACTGTAACCAACTAGAAGTCCCTTCTCACTTGAAGGGTCCAGCTTCTTCCTAGTGTCAACATGAATGTGACAATAGCAGACACTCCCAAATATGCGTAAATAACTCACATCTGGTCTAGTGCCTGTGAATACCTCCTCAGGTGTCTTCTTCCCCAAAGTTGAGTGGGGGCACTTGTTCTGGACATATACTGTAGTCCGAAATGCCTTGGCCCAAAGGTATAGTGGCAATCCTTGATTAAACAACATGGCCTTGGCTCCACTAACTAGTGTCCTGTTCTTCCTCTTCGCAACTCCATTCTGCTGTGGGGTGTGAGGAACTGTGTGCTCCTTCTTGATCCCCTTTGATGAACAAAACTCCAAGAACTCCTTGGAGGTGTACTCACCCTCGTTGTCTGTCCTCAATAGCCGAATCTTCCTCCTTGTCTGGTTCTCCACGAGAGTCTTAAATTCCCGAAACTACTCGAAGACCTCTAACTTGGCCTTCAAGAAATAGATCCAGGTCTTTCTGGAATAGTCATCAATGAAAGTGACACAATAACTGTAACCACTGAAAGAATGGACGCTCATCGGTCCACAAACATGCGAATGCACAAGTCCAACGTCCCCTTAGAATTGTGCTCACTCTGTGGGAAAGGTCTCCTGATGTTCTTCCCCAACGCACAACCCTTGCAGTGGTTATGCTTCTCCTCCTATACCGGAGGAACTCCAATAATTGCCTGTCTCAAATGCCTTAGTGCTCCATGATGTAAGTGTGCCATCCTCCTATGCCAAAACTCACTCTGACTGTTGCTGCTACCGACTAGAGCCTTTGCAGACTCGAAGTGTAGTCTGTACACCTTCCCGCTCCGGACCCCAATCATCCGATCCAACCTCTGATCTGACCCCTTGGGCCTGATATACACTTTCCTATCCCGGAAAGCTAGAAAACCCTTGTCCTCCAGTGTGGAAACAGATATGAGATTCTTTGTCATCCCCAGAACATATAATACATCAGCAAAACTGATGGGCTTGCTAGGATCCCTCTGAAACAAAACAATACCAATTCCTTGCGCCTGATACTGCACATCATCTCCCAACTCAATGTGGAGATTTACTCCACCCTCCTGCAAGCTCTTGAAGAAAGACCTATGTCTTGTCATATGACAAGATGCAACGCTATCAACATACCTGATGCTATTGTTGATGGAGCTTGCCATGCAAGCTATCAAGCAAAAGTCCTCATCAAAACTCTTGTTGAACTCATCCACCTCTGCAGAACCTGCCATCTGTGTGTTGTTCTTCTTCTTCCTATCTGGGCACTGGGATGCCAAGTGTCCATACTTGTGGTAGATGAAGCATTTGACCTTTGACATGTCAATGTTCTTCTTACCACCCTTCTTCTTCTTTGCCTTACCTTTGCCTTTGCTTGCTAGGGCTAGAGCCTCTTCATCCGCAAGCTAGAGCCTCTTCATCCACGATCTGTGGGGCACTGCTGGATGAACCAGAACCTTGACCCATACAGATCTCTTCCTACACAAAATCATCCCACAATCTTCGCCAATCAGGGAGCTTCTCCCTAGCCACCACGCCTTTGACAAAGACGTCCCATTGCTTAGAAAAACCATTGAGAGCTATCTGAACTAGCTCCTCATCCTCAGTCTTAGAGTCCACTGCTCCAAATTCATCCCTGATCTGTGTGAGCCTTGTGAGATAAGGCACCACTCCTTCACCCTTGGCCATCTTGATACTACGTAGCCTCTCCTGTAGCACCATCTTCCGGTTTTTGTTCTTACTCTGGTAAAGGCTTTCCAAAGCCTTCCACATTTCCAATGCGGTCTTCTTCTTGGAAAGGTGAGGGACTATGTGATCCTTCACCCCATCTAAGATGATCAACATGGCTCTAGAATCTACCTTCTTCCATCTTGCCAACTCTGCCGGATCTATGGGAGCAACCTTCTGGTCGTCAATGTGCTCCTCTGCATCACTAACATCTAGGATCCTGGTGATCCTCTCTTTCCAAGTAGGAAAGTTCTGAGCTCCCTGGAGTCTATCCTCAACTCTCCACTATACGACCATAATGAAGTGTACCTGTCAACCCTTAGAATAGATCTGCCCCTGATCTATCCAATAACTGTTGCTGTCTCTCAGATATGCTCTTAAGAGCTCTGATACCGTGCAAATTTCCTTAAAATCCATTCTTGAGTTAAAGTATGCAAGTTTTTATTTTTATTTTTGTTAAACCCCAAATATTACTTTTAACCACAAATGGTTTTCTTCACAATGCAATGGAAAATAAATATTGAGAGAAATAGAACAATCACATCAATAGAGACACCAATATTTTTGAATACGAAAACCCTCGGAAAAACCCAAGATGGTTAAACCGGTGCAGCAGTCTGAGAAGATATTTTATTAGCAAGATATAGAACAATACAATCCATAAATCGATTTTGACCCAACCTGGCAAAATCGTACAACCGAACCTCACTGAGAAAACCCCACAAAAACGTACATCCCTCCTGCATCACTGTACGGCCCTCTACGTCAGCGTACGACCAGATCTGTACGGCCATGTGTTAGCATGTACGGATCTGTGTCATTCGTACGGCCCTCTGAGTCAGCTGTACAACCAGCTGCTTGCGTCACTGAGTACGACTCCCTGCAAATCTGTACGACCTCGTTCGATTTGCCCAAGTCGCCCTGTCAACCTCCGGATAAAAGTTCTTCAGTCTCACTCTCTGTAAAATTCTCCTGCAACTGTCTTTCTCACTCTCTGGCTAAAAGCTAGGAGCAAGAAATCTCTGTGTGTGTATGTGTGTCCTCTCCACCAAATCAATCTTCCTTTTAACTCAATGGCCAAGCGAAAACCCTAACTTCTCACTATGGATCAATGGATGAGATCCTCCGGTGAGATCAATGGCCAAGATTAGATTAGCCATCACTTAAATTATTTTCACTTTAACTTTGTAAAAAGTAACTCCATTAAGTCAATTAATAATTAGATCACATAATGCACTTTTCCTAAGTCTAAACTTTGGAAAAGACATTAATACATTTGGCTTCCTGTTTTATGTCTTCCATCATGCAAGGACACATGCAAATGATAGAAGACCTTCCTTGTTGCCACTTTCTAACAAGCATGGACTCAAATGATTATGAAAAGTGACTTATGAATCAAGATCTATGTTGGAAATGATAGATGTTGATAAACCAAAGTGAGACTATACATGAAGAAAGAGAATTCGAGGAACTTCAAACATTGTAATGGGCTTACCACATGGGGCGATGCCATTTTAGAAAAATGATTGTGTATGACAAAGGCACAATCATGTCAATACTTGGTCATAGGCTAATGGATTCATGAGGTCGTGAAGGGTAAAGGATTATAGAGACCTTGTTTCTTGTTGATAAACTAAGCAATGCTACAAGGAATGCTAGAACTTGTTTGTTTCTTGAAACATGTTGGAATAATAAAAATGTGTTTGGAGTGTTGCAAGAGATTTGCTTATGTTGAAATGTTTCGTTGGCTTCTAAGGATGCATTTCCCAAATAAGGTAGTGTTGTGGAAATTCCTATGGAACACAAAGGTGTTTGAGTCAATAGAGCAGTGTCCCTGGTATGATAATCTTCAGTTTGTCAGTCTTGTAAGAGCACAATATAGATTGGTGGCATGTCCTTCTATGTCAAGGATGGTTAGAAGTGTTGATGTCAAGGGTGGACGGAGATAAGTTTTGCTTCTTTTCCTATTATGCTTGAAGATTAAATGAAACTGCTACAAAGTGGTCGCTCACTTCATATTTTGATGGTTCTCTAATTTGCTCACCATGGAATGTCGCTAATGTTGAGTAGATTGTTCAATTGGATAGAGTTCCTTATTGTATGTTGAGTAATGCTTCATTGCATTGTTGGACGTCTTGGAATGGTAGACATTGGGATGGCCTTGCCGTGTAAGAAATACTATCATTGCATAGCTTGAGGCATCAATCTATGTTAGTTTTGTGCTTATTTCATCACAAGACATCATTACACTCTACTAGTGAGCATTGTACTCTCAAAACCCTGCTCAAAACCACTCTCAATCAAGCATCTCAAGATGATGCAATCATGTTACTAGCAAGTGGTGTTCTCAAATCCCTTGTGTCAAGTCCCAAGGAAGATTGTATGGGAAGTCGGTTCAACATCAAATAGCAATGAGGTGATGTTTCATTTTCCCTATTGGTGTTGGTATGTAAAGCAAATGTAGACATTGGTCAGAATATTGATAAGAGCTAGTTGATGCAATGTTATTGTCAATCAATCAATGTTGGTGTCTTGTTCTTATCATGGTGGATTCATCTGAATTGCTGTGAGACCACCTTATGGGATGAATTTCAGGGTTAAATAAAGGAGAAATTGGACAAAACATTGGTAGCTAATGGTCATCGTGCAAGAGAAATACGAAGATTCAAGTTTGCATGGATAGCCAGACATTGAACAGGGTCACCAAGAGTGGTCACCGTTCCCCTTCTTGACATGCTTTTATGCAAGATGTTTGGAGAAGGTTATAGGACATGGGGTGTTATCTATGGGTTCCATGGGTATAATCCAGTTAGTATTGCACTGGAATATTGACCCAAGATTACAGAATAGGTTAAATATGCTTACAGGGAAGTGCTGTTTGGGTTGGGAAGCACATCGGTGACTGTTTGCAGAATGTTTGAAGGATCTTAGGAAGTTTGCAGAAAAAGTGGCATTTGTTTGAATTCAAAAAAGTTGCCTTGATATGGGAATATCCAACACCATAGAATGTGACATAGTTGCAACAGTTTCTAGGATTGAGTAGCTATAAATAGAAAAATGATTTTGAATTATGCACAAATTCTTGGATCATTCTAGGTGCTACTAAAGGGAAGGAGTTCCATAGGATTGAGAGATATATAATTTCTGTTGTTCAAGTATATTGAAGGTCACAAATTCCCATAATTTGAAATTACCTAATTGATATAAAAGGTTTCATGGATAGATTGATGCTTCATTGTTTTCTATTTATTATATGTTGGCTTAGCCTAGTTGGGAATCATTGGACCACTCTACATAAGTTGGAAGTTGACTCTGGTAGAGGAGAGTAGACTTTATGCAACAGAGAGAGGGCTTGGTATGGTTTAAACCTTATTCACAATTTCTTTTATTTTTTTTAAGTAATCCTTTCAGTTTTTATGTTGGTGACCAAGCATTGATATCAAATCATTAAATTGATATTGCAAACCAGTTGATGTTTGTGACACGTCTATAGTTGCTGCCATTTATCAATTGCTTACTCAGTTTATCTCAAGATTGTCAGCTAATTGTGAAACAAGTATATTGCATAATGATCAAAGTATTTCGTTATAGGGGTTGATCTAGGAGTCAGGAATGGAGTCAGAGAAGGTAGACGAAATAGGGTTAGTGGAACCAAATTTCAGACTTCAGAGTGTTCGTAGGTGGTTTCTTTTTGCCATGTCTTTGATCGATAGGCATACAAATGAACAATCATTTCACAGCTTAGTATTGGGGTACTTTAGGGAAATTGGTAGAGGTGTATTAATTTAATTGGGCATGTTTCATTTTTGAACATTGTAGGCTATGTTACAGGTGTTTGACTTTGAACAAATGCCAATAGGATTTCAAATGACTTGGTGAATCTGAAATAGACATTGTGAATGTTGAATATTGTAACTTCTAAGAATATTATATTTGTACATTATTTATTCCAGAGATGTTCCATCCCTCCGAGGTGATTCTTTTATGTATCCGGAGATGTTTATTCCTCCGAGGAGTTGTGGCAACTAGGGTTATTAGACCCACCATGTGGGGGTCGGCCCAGTCTGTTATAATAGGGTATTTAACCTAATGGTTAAATACGAGCCTACATGTACTTGTGTAAAATATATGTCAAAGTAGTGTATAAATAGAGGAGGTGTGTTCCTCATTTGAAACACTCACACACTTGAAAAGAAGAGCACTTGTTTGGGAGATTTGCTAAGGAGGATTAGAAGGAGGGAGCACATCTTGTATTTTGGTTTATCATCTTATTGAGGAAAGCTTTGCTGGGTTTTCTACCCCATGAGGGTTTCCCAGGATAAATCTGTGTCTCTTGTGTTTATGCTATGCTTGTTGTTTCTTTAGTGATCCTGTATATGCTATTATTGTGAAATAGAATGTAATGCTGCTATTTTCTGTCTTAGCATATTGAATTTTAACAGTGAATGGTATCAACTTAAAGGTAGAGCACCAAGGTGGCAGAATGGTTAGTAGATATGTACTTTTTGCGAGACCTTGGAGGTGCCAACATCTCTACTAGGAGGAGATGCTCAATCTAGGGGATGTAGCCCAGCGAGGACACGGGAAGTGCTTGCATGACCATCCCAAGGAAGGGCTACTAGCACAAGAAGTCAACGAATATACCCTTAGGAATAGAATCAAAATACCTGCAGAAGTTGGCAAAACGGGACAATTTCTCAAAGAAAACAAGAAGTGATGCTAAATAGGAAGTTGTGAATATGCACTTTCCTGTCAACTGAGTTCATCATACTTCACCCTGTTTTGGGAGATTACTACATCATGTTTTAACATTTTGGCTTTTCTTAATGAACTTTTAAGTTTTTAACAAATTTGGGTATATGTTTAGAATAGGGTAAGAATTGGTTAGATTACATTAAGATCAACAGTGATGCTTCTAATGGATTTTCATTTAGGTAGTCTTCAGAATTAGTTCTTGGCTCTATCTTAATTGCATAAATGCATTGAAAACCAGTGGATGGTATTTAGTTTAGTTGTTTTATTTGGACGTGTTGCAAGCTGACGTTCCTGCTAGACAAGTTGTGCATCAGCTTATTGTGTAACGAATATTCCAAGAGTCTTTCAAGTTCTTGCTCTTCACCTATATCTCATTGGTTTAGAATGGCATATCTGTTTCATTGAAAATAAATGCTGATAACAAAGCAATGCGTGTTAGTGTGCCACTGTTGCTGATAATTTGGTTGAAACTTAGCTGAATTTAAATTAGCAAGCTCAATTATTGCTGTTGACATGATTAGAAATTGCAACAAGATTATGGAACCTGGACTAATCTTCCTTTCAGCATTTCAGAATTCGTTCATTTTCAGTATTTCAAGAGGTTTATTTATTTTTAAATCAGAGGTAACGTTTTTTCTCCCATTTTTTTGTCTCATAACCTTTACATCTCATATCCAGGTGCGAATATTTACAGCTGAGAAAGTTCACGAAGACCTGCAATATGCATTGCATGATTATGTTTGCGCATCTGTTGGTATAAGCGGCAAAGGGAAATTACTTGTGCCCAAGCTGCTTCACTGTTTTGCAAAGGGGGTGATTGAGGAGAATGAGCTAATAGATTGGATATGTCAGTTTCTTTCTCCATCTCAGGCAGTTGTGGTGCAAAATTGCATTACGCAGAGAAGGCAGCGGTTCCTTGGCTCTCGGAGTTATGCCATCACACCATTTGATTTAAGGTTTCGCTACTTATTCTTGCCTGAAAATAGGAATTGAGATATGGTTTGAGCCAAGTTTGGTTGTTTGGATAGTGTTTACTGTTCAACTTTCTTCCAAGCATTAATCCCTTGAAGAAACAATCATGTAAAAAGTCGAGATCTTTGAACTAGCAGTTTAAAACAAGGAGGCTATGGACAGGACAGAACGTGATAAATCTTGATCACATATTCCCCCTTGTGGTGATCCGTTGCCATGTTCGCAGCGGCAGTGTGACACAGAGGAGCAGGGATGAATAGACCGGGACAGTTTACCTGCTTTTCGGTATGTGATCAAAGGCATGATAGGTTCCTTTGGTGCCTGCTCATGGCTATCTGTATGTATCAACTCGAGATGTAGCCGTAGCCATTTGTATAAATTGTGTTTGTTTCTAATCCATATTCATGGATGTTTTTCATGTTCTTCTCTGTAACGTAGTGTTTGTTTGTGATCCATGTTTATGGATGTCTTTCATATTCTCTGTAACGTAGTGTTTGTTTGTAATCCATCTTCATGGATGTCTTTCATATTCTCTGTAACGTATTCTTTTGGAGATCCCGTTCCTAGACGGAAGCTCTGTGGTGTTGTATTACGCCATCGAAACAGCGTTGTACATGTCAAAATGTGTCAATCTGTGAGAAATGTACAACTACGTTTATGTATATACACAAAATAAAACCAATCTCAGGGCGCTTTCTGGTTTTCCGGAAGTTACGATTAAGCAGAATGATACTGAAAATGGATCTGATTGGCATGGTGTAATCTTGGCTATTCTCATATTCATTACTGCGCAAGACACAAAGACACAACTGTCATGTGATTGCTCTTCGAATGTAAGAAAATACGAAAATTTGAAATTATAAAAAGTGCTCTCTTATAGTATAAATGTGAAGCATCGAAATTTGAAATTACTTTTAATGTTCAGTAAATTAAACTTCCACTTCAACAGAGGCTTATGCAGGGAAAAGGTTTTCCTTAAAATTAACTCTGTTCCATTGCGCATATCATATGAGGTGTTCGAATCGTCTTCGGCGAGGCATAGTTTCATTTTTGCGTACATTTATTTGAAAATCTATTGATTTGGGTGGTTTTATAATGGGTCCCAACTCCTAGGGACAAAGTTCCTGCTGGATGTAGATAATTTTTTGCTAGATAATGGGGGTTATTTGAATGTCCCTGATCCCACGTTATGGAAAGAGAAAAAATGGATCCATGGGATTGATGTTGATCATACATAGATATTTTTGGTAGCAAAATGTTCCGATTTTTCATGAGTTCCCATTATGGTGCCACGCAACCTCTTTCCATTCTTTGGAAAGAATATTGGAGTAGGTAGCCTATGAAAGGGGGAGCAAGTGATCCTATGAATTTCCAGTGAGTTGGAGATAAAAATTTGGTGAGAATGATGGAAAGTGGAACGAGAAAATTGATGTTGTATATGGATAATAAGTATCATTAATAAATTCTGCAGATTTCATGCCAAACTTTTTATGGCCATTTGAACAAAAACAAAAAACATTTTTTTTTTGTCAATGGTTTCAATTGCTCATATGGTGCCAATTTCTAAAAATGTAAAGCTAATACTATGTTTATGAAAATTTCTTTAGAGCTATTATAGATGTATGGCATATTTTATAAGTTATTTTTAAAGTACTTGTTTTTACATGTCATAAATTCATAGAATATCGATGTTTACGATAGTTATTATGATTTTATAGGACAATATAGCTATTTGTATGGCGTCTACATGGATTTTATGACACACTACCAATGTTTTTTTTAAGTGTGAAGGTGAATATTATTTAAACAACAAATATTACAAAATTGGTTGAGGTGCTACTTGAAAACTAAGAGATAAGCTTACCTATTCTATAGTATGCAATCTATATATCGAGTATCACATGTTCGACATCGTCTACTCTGAATTAAATATAAAAAGCTTTCATTTTGAGATTCCTTATAATTCTTGTAAAAATTAAATAGCCGTACCTATCCTCGAATTCATTGTTAGAGAATATCTCCAGTGCTGACCCAAAGATGTTTTGATGATAGTGTTGATTGGGTTATCCAACTTTATTGAGTCCAAATGAAGCATGACAAAAATCCCTCAAGAAGCAATGAGATGCAACTATTTTTTGGTAAAGTGCACTATAAACCTCTCGAGAACTTGTTGGCCATGGATTTCTAATTAATGTGCGCCGCAACTAATTTTCTTCTCCCTTCCCAAGATTTCTATGGATGAAGAACCATATTCTCAAAGAATAGTGTGTTACATGATCTCCAAAAAGGTATAGATGACAATTTTGACTAAGATTTGAGCAAGACATCAAACTTATTGAAGATTATTAGATTTTTCATTTCGTGTCAATCACAATCGATTTAGAGAACATGAAATGTGTTGACCAACCAAACTTTGTTTGAATCGAGTGTGTTATGCCTCGGAGTATATGCAGCGTTCCCTATTGGTCCCTTATGGGGAAGGGGTTATTTTTTTTGATATAAAGGCCAAGTTGAAGCATAGAGTGTTGATTTGGGGCTAAATACTCCTAATCATGTCATGGATGGTCCGCTTGATTTCCACCTTCAGGAGGTGCTCGCCCTGTAGTGGTTGGTGCCCTTGGGGGGATAATCACTTGGACGCATGACCACACTTATTTGTTTTCCATGTAAAAGGTGATAGCATTTATTTAGCACACCTTTTTCTACCTCACTTGGACCTATTTTACCGCTCCCTAGGCTGTATACCCACAATTTGTACTTCCTTATTGAAGAAGCCTACAAGGATAATGAAGGAGGACGTTGAGGGCATACATCTATTTGGGTTAGTTGGGGCATGCCGTCCTCCTTTCTGACACACCTAGCACTTGGTGTAGCCTAATTGCACTTTATTTACTACGTCTTTTAGAGAGGTTTAGCCCCCAAAGCCGTGGGTGAGCAAGCCAAAGGTTTTATTTTTTACATTATCTTGTAGGCTAATAACTTAAAATTAGGTTGGGCTAGTCTTATATAAATAGAGCCTCACTCATTGTAAAAAGACATCAAGACAAGGGTTCTAATACATTTTCTTCTCTTTTTCTCGTACTTTATGAGCTATTGATGTGATGCGCACTTCTCCTGACTTAAAGGTGAATGATGGAATGTTCTAGGGCTTAATTTTGCACATGCTAAAGGTTTATGCTAGATTAGTTGGAAGAACTCATGCACACGTGTGACCAAAGGTCTTTTCTTTGCTCACTTGTTGAATGTTGGTAAGTTATGTCCTAGCTAGGTTAAATGGTGCTTTTATG
This sequence comes from Larix kaempferi, assembly GCA_027924585.1. Classification (NCBI taxonomy): domain Eukaryota; kingdom Viridiplantae; phylum Streptophyta; class Pinopsida; order Pinales; family Pinaceae; genus Larix; species Larix kaempferi. The sequence continues at coordinate 73,983 of BSBM01000436.1, forward strand.
GTGCATTTTGCTGATTTGTTAGGGTTTTTTGTAAACATTTTTCCAACTTTTGTATGAAGAGAACATCCACCATAGGAGTTCTCTATTGCTTGTTAGAGCCTTGGACTTCCTCATATGTTCTAGTTAGGCTCTCCTACCGAACCCTAGAGGTTGCTAGGTGATGCCCTAGCTTGCAAGTGTTGAAAGACATTTCAAGAGAGGGACGTTGATCATTGATCTCTCATTGCCATAGGGATTGAGACAAGAATCATATCCCCTTGTTTGTCAATAAAATTACTCTTCTTTTCATCAATTACTTATCTTTATTTTTGTTGCAATTTTATGCATAGAAACCCTAAAAATATGAAAATCCCTAAAAAACCCTAAAAATCTGAAAAATTCCAAAATTCCAAAAATACTTGAAATTTTGGTTCACCCACTATTTTCTCCCTAGTGGATTTATCCACAAGTTTGCAAGGGTGTCTTGTTTGAAGCAAGTGCATTGAGGAACATGAGAACCCTAAATCTCACTAACCTTGGGTTGCGTTTGGCTCTTGGCTTGACCTAGGGTTTTTCCCTAGCCTCCTCCTTCCTCTTTTCCTCATGGCGCATCTTTTGAGAGGTTGCCTTGGCATAAGTGAAGGTGCGGTTGTATATGTGAAGTTGCATTGGAGTCTATGAAATCTTTTAAATGGGAAAGTTGATTGATGATATTAACGAATAACTATTGAATTAACTCCTCAATTAGATCTAGTTGTCTTCTTTATACATTGTTTGACTCCATATAAGACATTGATCTAGTTACAAGGTTGTAGAAAGGTATTTGCACGTTTTAGTGTTTGTAGGTATTTTAAAGGGCTCTCCTCTGAAAGTTACCCAAAGAAGTTGACAGGCTAGGCTATGGTAGCATTTGGGCCTAGACCTCTTCCACATGCTTACCAATCACTAGCATTCAATCTACATTGTGTTGTTTTTTTAAGACCGCTAGTTTGAAGGGTGACCTTTTTGGCGCTGTTGCCGGGGACACTTCAAGACGCTTGCGGTGGTTGGCTTAGGTCATATTTTCCATATCCTGGCAAGAAAGACATTCGGTAATAAATCGAGGTAAGTCCTTGCTTGGTATTTTGAGATATATTGTTGTTAAGGACTAACCCTGTAGATCTTATCTGGTGGCCCCAATCAGAATTACTTCATTGAAGAAGGATTCTTGGGTGGATCCATTGATCTTTCAGAGACACCTACATCTATTAAGGTATGTTCTTGTTTTGTACTTTGGTGAGATTTGTTGATATAACTTGATAGGTTTTTCCCAACGACTCCAACTAAAGAAAATAAAAAGAAGTACCCTACAAGGACTAGGATGATCCAAGAGGTAAGTATTTTCTTTGTACTTTGATAAGATTGTGGTTGAGTACTAACTTGGCAGGTCTTATCTGGCGACTCCGTCGAAGAAAACAAATTAATGAAGTGCAATTCAAAACAACCAACCTCGACTATTAATAAGAAGATGATATGGGGTTCTTTGCTCCACTGGATTTCTCAAGCATCCCAGGGTATCCCAATGAGATAGGAAAATGTGGTTGTTTTAAGTCTGTCCCAAGGTTTCATGAATATGAAGATACAGTTGGAGAGCATATTACGACATTCATAAAATTTCTTGTGGTATGGGATGTTGTGGACGGGGATATTAGAATGAGGTTATTTGTAATATCTCTTAATCTGTAGAATAATGAGGATGTCATAAATTGGTATCAAGAGCTTCCTCCTAAGGGGATACCTTCACTTGGACATTTGATCGAGGCATTTAGCAAAGAGTGAGAACCTAATATGGATGAAGATGTAAGGAAAGACTTGATTGACCATGTACATGGAAAGATCCATGAATTCATCCGTGATAAAGAAATGGAAGTGTGTTTTGATCCTCTTAATTTATCAAACTTTCCAGGGTACTTAGATGAGTTACTAGAGACATTCTGGTTAGCTTTTCGTGATTATGATGATGATGCCGAGGACTAGGTCGTCAAGTTTATGTTATTGGCTCCAGATGACGGTGTTAAGGAAGAAGATGTCTACATGAGGTTATTTGTCCTTCACCTGGATGGAAAGGTCCGTGCTTGGTTTGCAAGCCTAGGAAAAGGAAAAATATCCTCTTTTGCAAAATTGATAGAGATATTTTGTAGCTACTGGTGTCCAGAAATACGTAAGAGATGGATGCTTCATGTTGAGTACGCGGAGGACTTATTCAAAAAGGAAGAACATGTGGATCTTGTTGAACAGGTCCTAGAAGAACATGAAGCAGTCCTTGTTGAAGAAATTCGTGATGAAGATCAAGCCTCAGAAGGCTCACTTGAAGAAACCATTGTTCAAGCTCTTGTTGATGACATTCTCAGCCTTATGTCCAAATATGAAGATACTTCTGAAGACGAAGATGACGGTGCTCCAAGAAATGAAGACTAAGAATCTCTAGTTGAAGAAATTGAAGAACACAAGGAAATGGTGAGTTCTCCTTACCCTCATGTTGCAGTTTCTTATGATATTTTGTGCTTCTTGGAGGAAAATAACAGTATTCTTGAAGACGATAATTATTGGAAGTTCCTTGGTCCGCCAATTTATGATTCCTTAAGGCCTAGCAATATTGTTTATGATCCCTTCAATTGTACATATGTCGAAGAAGAAGTCTATGATCCTCTTTTTCCATTCCTAGAAGAAGAGGTTAGTATGGATAAGGCTGAGCTGAATTTTTATATAGATTTGAAGCAAGAAGTCTTACTTCCAGCTAAAGAAGATATCGAAGACATATTTGATGAAGAGATTATGGTTATAAATTCCCTTGGTTCCACTATTTGTGATGATTGGATCAATCCCTTTGCAACTAAATTTGATGTTGAAGCACTCCAGGATGTGGATTCCGTTGCCATTGAAGATGATCACCATATGCATCCGTCTCACTATAATGAAGGATTGGGGGACTTCAGAAAATTTATCTCCGATGAGATCTCTTAGGATTTGGTTAAGCTTTGCTCACCCAACATTGATGATGGTGTAGGATTTCATACGTAGAATTCCTTTGTAGATACTGAGCCAATGGGTTTACCCTCTCGTAGGGTGGGCCATGATTATTATTTTCAGTAATGTCTTTCAGGAAGCGTTGCAGGTGAGAAGCAACCATTTCTATCCAGTATCGGTAAGTTTTCAGTGATGCATTTCAACAGAACCAAAGAAGGTATATGGGAAGGTATATTATTTATTTCTCCTTACCATGATATCTGTCATTATCTTGTCATTTAAAACTTGAAGGTACAAATTTTGTGGTTGATAATTTCAAATTTTTAGAGCCTATTGTTGATACTGACATGATTATTAGAAAGTTCAAGAAAGTGTTTGCATGTCCGAAAGAAGACTTGAATAAGTACATGAATATATTTCAGTTAGCCCTCAAATATTCTCCAGAAACTTTTAAGGGTTTATCTTTGCAAGTGGTTTCCCAAGATCAAAATTAGATAGCTGATTCCTTGCAGATGAATTTCACAGAACACATATATGATTACAATATTATATACCTAAGCTTGGTACATGCATGGATAGATAATGCTTGCAAAAGTAACCATCCTCCATGGCAGGAATTTGAAGGTTTCCAGGTTCCCAGGTGTGTCCATCATTCCGATTCCATCCTAATGAAGATAATGGTATGTATTCAATTAATCCTTGAGGTGGTTTGGTCTTGGATTGTTTCCAAAGACAAAGGAAGAACGTTTAACAATATAATTAGGTGGCTACACTGGTGGTATGATTTCACTTGACATTTTTTCTGTTATCATAATTAGGATGTATAAGTATAGTTTCATTTGAGTTCAACATTTACTATTACCCATGCATTGCACTAGTGGTTATTTCATTTTGAGTTAATTGAATTTTCATTTTGAACAAGGCAAGAAAGAAGTGTTTTCCTTTGATGCATTCAACATCTTTGTTGTTAGATGTGTGTGTAGGTCTACAGGTACCCAGGATATTCTTGGGGGTTCTCATACACTCCTGAGAAGAGCACATGTCCTATAGTTGGAGTAGACTTTTATGCCTTAAAGTATTTGCAACGTTCTCTAGGTCCCTTAGGGGGGAAGGGGTTAAAAAGTTTGGTATAAAGGCCAAGTTGAAGCATAGTGTTGATTTGAGGCTAAATACTCCTAATCATGTCATGGATGGTCTGCTTGATTTCCACCTCCAGGAGGTGTTCGCCCTATAGGGGTTGGTGCCCTTGGGGGCTAATCACTTGGATGCATGACCAAAATCGTTTATTTTCCATGTAAAAGGTGATAGCATTTGTTTAACACACCTTATTTTCTCACTTGGACCTATTTTACTCCTCCTATGGGTTATGTACCCACAATTTGTACTTCCTTATTGAAGAAGCCTACAAGGATAATGAAGGAGGACGTTGATGGTACACATCTGTTGGGGTTAGTTGGGGCATGACATCCTCTTTTCTGGCACACCTAGCACTTGGTGTAGCCTATTGCAGTTTATTTACTACTTTTATGTCTTTTAGAGAGGTTTAGCCCTCAAATCTGTGGGTGAGCAAGCCAAAAGTTATATTTTTTACATTATCTTGTAGGCAAATAGCTTAAAATTAAGTGAGGCTAGTCTTATATAAATCATAGATGATTTTAAGAACTCCCCTTGAATTTATATGTATAAAAATTGGGTGAATCCCCATGATACATGGAAAAGTGTGAAGGCTATTTTATCAATAATATAATATGTATTATAATGTTTTGGCAAATATTTCACGGAATTATAAGATCTTGTAAATTTTCCGCGAATCTTTCACAAAATTATAAAAACTTGTAAAATTTTTGGTGAATCTTTCACGTAATCAGAAAATATTGTGAAACCTTGGAGAATCTTACACTAAACTATAAAAACTTGTAAAGTCTTGAAAACTTAGTTGACAAATTGGTTCAAGTTTAAAGGATTTTGCAGCCATTAAAGAAGATGCCAATCCGCATTTTGAAGTCCTTTACATGGAAGAAGAAGAGCCAAATATTGAATCAACACAAATAATGTTGGAAAATATACCCCATTTGGTCTCGGATGGTAAAAATGAGGAACTAATACAATAAATAGAAGAAGAGTAAATTATAAATACCATTTGGGAACTTGTCAATCAGACACCTCGGCTGGGATGTGATAGATTTGATGACATGCCAATAAGAAAAAGGTAGTTTATTTGCATACGTCTTAGGAGGATGTGTATCAAGCATATGCAAATAAACCTTTAGATTCCATACCACTCTCCCCAAAAGAGCTTATTATCATTTCAAATAGGGAGATACCTAATCAACACAATGCTTCAATTCTAGAATGGTAATGGTAAGCCACAAAATGATACTACAATCTTTTATTGTAATAACTAACTTTGTCAAGCCAATAAAAAGAATAGTGATGTAATCCCTACAATGATTTGTGTTGCATTCTTATAAAGAGAAAAGTGTAACCATTTAATATAGAAATTATATATATTACCATTTTTTTCAATCAAGAAGATCATTGGTCACATGAATTAATCATAGCATTCGCATACCTATGAAAATAAATTGAACTAAGAAAGAATTAAAAAACAACAACATATAAACTTCAAACTTGGCAGACATTAACCATTCTAATTGCAATTGCAATTAGTAGATACCAACAAGCAGGGCCAAATCTATGGAAATGGAAAACATGGTGGCTCTAAAACATCATATATACTGTGTAAATTGACAATAATTAGCTGATGCATGCAGACACCGGTGAAGAGAGAGAGGCTTTCAACCACTTACTAGGAAAATATGAGAGAAACAACAATAACTTGCTTGTTGAGCGGTGGCTGTTGAATATAATCTCTATTGAGAAAGAAGATGCAACCCCCACCTACATTGGCTATGAAGTGAGCAAGCAATAGAAGACAAGCCGCTACTATCCCCATTTTGAAGGAATAATTACTTGGTTCCCTGCACTCAAATACCAAATACCTAACGCCTCTCACCTGCATACAAACATCAAATAAATTCCTTAAACCTAATCAATCCAAGTTCTTACTATAGTAAAATACCATCCTGTGAAGCATCCTGAATCCCCCCCACAAGATTTTGCTTTTTAAAACAAGTAACGTCACATCATTCTAAGCCATTTTTCATTGTATGCCCAAAATCCTAGCACAATTTATGAGCTTATGTAATAACAATCTATCCCAATTTATTAGGAACAATGTTAACATTAGATGAATCTCGGTCTCATGCCAATAGGTCGAGTCTATGATGAATGCGTAGGAACCTAACACATAGACCATTTTTCTCTTCTCTTAGCTATGTAGAGATCATTTCCCTTTCTAAATAATGATAAGTATTTTCAAAGAAAATATGAAATAAGTAAATACATTCTAAAAAGTAAAGATGCTTAATTCAAGGAAGTGAAAAGAAATAAAAACATCTTTCCTCAAATTGTTGAATCAAAGGGAACTAATGAAGCTATAACAAAGGGTTCAATCAAGCATCAAATAGGAACTAGAAGCATTCAAGGGACTAACACAATATTTAACCAAAATAAACCCAAACTTCCACAATCGACATAATACTACAAACATAAGCAATAAACAAACCATACAAATTTTCAAAGGTATGAGAGCTAAAAATTAACATAGTTTCATGTACTAGAATGAGCCCATTCTTGCTTAGCGGAAGTCTTGTTAAATTAGTTATTTGTCCTTTAATACTAGGACACTATCTATGTGAAGAGATAGGCCCCATCTTCGTCAAATTCCAACTTCATATCCTGTCACAAACAAGAAAGAGAATGTAATAGTTAAATATTAAAACATCAATCTTAAATAACTTACATCAAGGAAATGTAGTCCCAATCATCAATTTTACAATGAAAAACACAAAATATAGAATCTATTTTTACCTGAAATGCAACCTCAAATTGACATATAGTGATCCTTGCTACAATAAATAATTTCCAACCTACTTCAAAAATAGAGGAACAACAAAGTTATTCAAATAACATGAATCGCATTATCAACAATAGAACACCTAGACTCACAACTGGAAGGTGTCCGTAAAACATAACTGCACTAACTAGATTCATGGCAAGTGGGAACAATCATCATTATATCTATGGGCTATGATCAAAGTTTATAGTCTATCACAGAAACCGGGCACTACATACACCCCCACTTTAGGAAACTTTGTCCCAAAGTTCTAAGATAAGTAAGGAAATTGTCTACGCATCTCTGATGCATCTTCCTAGGTCACAAAGCTGGGATTATAGCTATCCCATTGAACCTTGAACTGATCGACTAATCGACACTGAAGCTGTCGAGTTCGTTGTCCCACAATATGGATCGGATCAGCCACTAAGGCTCCCTCATATGATATCTACAAATCACTCAAGTTGACGACTTGAGATACACATAATGTTGCATAGAAGACCATGAAAAACATCATGCATCAACTTAGTAATCATGGAAAAACAAGACGGTAAGAGATCGGTCCCAATCACTCATGGACCTCAAATGGTCCCTCAAACCGCGTAGAAGAATTGGCCTCCTTGCCAAATAAATGGGACTCTTCAACGACCTCACTCGCAATAACACTCTCTCTAAACTCGTGGTTCTTTTCCATCTGATGTGCATCGACATAAATTTTAGGCTTGTCTTTATCCTCTTTCAGCCATTTCTGGTTGGATTGCATCTTCTCATCCATCTTTTAGATCATCTTTGGACCCACATAATAGAGCATTACAAATTTATATTTAATTCATATTCTTTATGTACCAATCAACACATGGATAAATGTGTTTTCTTGTATCCATATTTATCCACTCAAACTCTTATTTCTCAATACCACGTGATCCATTTTACTAAGATTTTCATAATAATGATAATTATAATAATAATAATTTACTCTATATGTCATATGATAACCTTAATTTCCTTGCCGCAAACCATGAATTTTCACACCTAATTGATTCACTTCTTCTCTTCACGTCAACCAATATGGTTTGTTATGATTATTCCATAACATAGGTAATATACAAATGCAAACCACTCTGTAAGACTGACAATTTCATTATTTCTTTTCATTTAACTAACTATCTAATCTGACACCAAGTAGTTGATGCAAAGTGTTAGGAGCTTTGTGATTAATCTCAACAACTAAACTAGGAGTGTTATAATTGTTTAAAGTGGGACATGATGTGTGGACGAGAGAGATGTTGGGTTGAGCATATTTGATTAATAAACTATATTATTCATTCTCTCTTGACAATTGTGTGCAAATATGTGTGCCATAATCTTCCTAGGTACAATTTGCTTGGACTTTTGAAATGATTAAGCATGAATTCAAAATGTCATACAATGATATTTAATACTCACTTTATGTTGAATGTCGCAATCCTTTGTGGGACATATTTCCCATCTGGTAAACAAAATGAAGACAAGAAAACATCATTTTATGGTGCATGGGTTTATTTTATACCAGCCCAGATCCAAATCCTAGGCTCTATCAAGCGCCGAGAGGGATCAAATTTCCCGAGGTGAAAACCTCTCCTCGAAAAGCTCCTTGAGTACAATACCTGAGAAGAGGTTTGCACCTCGGGAGATTTGATCCCTCTTGGCGCTTGATAGAGCCTATGATTTGGATCTAGGCTGGTTTTAGTCGTGGGCGGTGACACAAAACTAGAGTTTGATCAACTTTCTTTTTTGATATTCTTTTTGTCGATCTGCGTTTCGTTTTCTTCGTTCTTCTGCTATCATTTCGTCCAACTTCCTTTTTCAAAATTATTTTTGTTCAAGTCTTCTTCTCGTTCTTTTGTTGTCACTGAAATCAATGCGTCCATACATTGAAATCTATGTGTCCATACACTAAAATCAATGCGTACACATAATAACATCTACACTGAAAAATATGCAATAAAAACCCCATACACTGAAATCTATACGTCCATTCACTGAAATCTATGCGTCCATATATTGAAATCAATGAGTTCACATAATAACATCTACACATGTTACTATGCAATAAAAAACCCCATACACTGAAATCTATGCGTCCATACACTGAAATCAATGCGTCCACAGAATAACATCTACACTGAAAAATGTGCAATAAAAAGACCCAATACACTGAAATCTATGCAAGTATAAAACTCACTTTACATGATAGTGAAATTCAATTTATTTACAAATTCTATATTAAAAAAAAAACCATTATCCCAACACAGTTACCACTATAGCACATGTAATTCTTATTATATAATGTAAAGAAGTTATATACTTATTTGTAAAAATTAATATATATATATATATATATATATTAATTTAAATACAAATTTAAATTAAATGTTAATTTAAATTGAAATTCAATTTATATTAGACTATATTTTTATTTGAATCTAAATATAAATATAAATTCTTAATATAAATATAAATTTATATTTAAATTTAAATTCTAAATTAATCTAAATCTAAATATAAATTCTAAATTCTAAATTATATTGGATTCTAAAATTTAAATTGATTATATCTGCACAAAAAAAACATAACCTTAAAACTTCATTAAATGTAAATTTTTTTAGCCTTCATCATTTACCAAAACAACTAAAACCATGGACGTCCTCCGATCTGAGAAAATCTGCAAAAATATAATACAATTTTTCTTTCTCTTTTCTGCTTTTGGGGCTTTCATCTTCCTAGGAGACGGAAGTAGACTTGGATTTTTTTATGTTGTTTTGATTTCGATTATATAGCTATTGAAAATACATGTAGTTTTAATGGGCGACGTAATATATTACTTTCTACATTTTATTAATTTTGACAGGTTACATGTTACTTTTTACATTTTATTATTTTTTACGGTTTATTATTTTCGAACAAACTTTACATGTTACATACATTACATGTTACAAGATCTCCCTCATACTATTATTACTTTACAAGATCTCCCTCATATTCACTTTTTACTTTGTATTATTCTTTTTTCTTTATGGCCGAAATTTAACCATTTACTAAGCATATACAACTTGACATGTCATAGAACTCTAGCAAATATTTCCTCGTAAAATTGATCGAAACAATGACAAGTTACTTTGAAATTCTACTTAACAAAAATCAAACAACTTTTTATCATATGTTTCCAAAAAATCATTGTATTACCTTTATTCCCCTCTTAAAGATGTACGTCCTCATAGCCATGCAACGTAAATGATAATCCTGAATCCATGTTATATTTTTTCTCTAGATATGATTTTACCCTACCATTTCTTATCACTACTCATGAATCACTTCAAAAATTATGTAAGGTATTATAACCACACTTCCAACCTACTTAAATCCTTATGATATTTTATTTACTAATCTATAAAACAATTTATTATATATTCAATCAATAAAATTTATGAAATAAATTTCCCAATTAAAGCTATCACAATGATATATGGGTGGGACGTACTTGCTTCATTGTCAAAATTTTCATACTAAGAAATGTGCCCAGTTAATTGTGTTGACTATAATAATCCATCATCCACTCCACACGTTCCTAGATTGTCATGAATAAAGCGATAAGAGATGAGTTCGGTTGAGCACAACGTCGGAGTGCCCAATAGAATGCAGATTTTGTTCCATAAAATACTGAGATTCAGAAAGAAGATGAAGTACTGCAGCTCTTCCTTTCGCTTAACCCTTCCAATAATGGCCTCTTCAAAACATCTGTTTCTAAATTGCTTGAGCTCGACATGGGCAATCATGAAGAAATCCCAAATAATCCGAGGCATTCTGAGAAACTCGACACCGCAGGTATTCTACGTATCTTGAAAGCGATAGTGTTTGACGATTTGCGTGCAGAAAACAGATGTCCAAGACCAAACCGCATTTTGGCAAAATTACTAGGATAGACGTGGACGCCCTGAGCAAGCTTTCTGAGGAACTGGATTGCTGGTTGGAATCTCTCAGAGAGATATGGGGAGAAGTGGATTCAATGTGGATTCGGTCTTTGTTTATTATCTCTTATTTTTCTCGGTTCTTCATAAATTTAGTTGAAAGTTGGTGTTGTTGGTCCAGGGTCGACGGCTTACCATCTTTACCATTTATGAAATGTGAAAAAGTATTGGTAAGTTTCCGTGCACTGTCTTGGCTGGAAGAAACAATGGTTGCTCAACTTCTGCTTTTAGATTTGAGAATATTTGAGATCTACAGACTGATTGCGGCCATCCATCCTGATTAAGACGACTTTTATGAATACATCTTCAATGTGAAAGAAATCCTTCGATTCTGTATATGGGTGCCAGAATCCAAATATAGTAAAGATTATTCTTAGTAAGCTTTCAAAAAGTTCAATCTTCTAAGCTTGATTGTTATTTCACTTACAGGTTCAATCTTCTAAGCTTGATTGTTATTTCACTTACAGGTTCAATCTTCTAAGCTTGATTGTTATTTCACTTACAGCACATTTCTCTGCCTCTGAGCCGAATGCCAAAGTTTATTCCTATTTTAAGAAAATAATACTTCTAATTTCTTCGAATTAATATTATATTTCCATCCCTATTTAGCATTGTTGATTGATCTGATCTGTGCTTAGGTTGAATTGCCATCGTATGTTAACTTATTCTTTCGTATGTTAAATTGCAACTGCGTTTGTCTACCATAAGTTAATGTAGGAACCATAAGTTAATGTAGGAACCTTTAGCAACAGACCATGCATGCTCATTTATGATCATTTGGCATGATGATATTTTTACGCCACTGAATTCACAGTTTTCAGGTTGCACATTTTAATTTCTAAACAAGTGTTACTACCCAGTTAAGGCTTAATAAACATACCTACAATTTGGAGTCTGATTATAGAGTTGAAATTCCAGAGCTTGGTAACCTCTGAATAACCTTAGCAAGAGCTTGGCAACTCCAGAATAACCTTTGAAACTTGATTCTCCGAAATTGAAACCCTATTAAGTTTTGAAACCCGATTCCGTCAATATATAGGGACGCAATCGGTCTTATTCTAACCCTATGCCAGGATTTATGGACGGATTTCTATAAAACAATTCTCGAGAAGGAAAATCCAGACATTGGTATTTGGATTTACAAGCAAAATATTGGGGATTTTTTTTAATTGTTGACCTCAATAGCCATAAATTGGGGGCGAATGGAGAATTTTACGGGAATTTTTTTAGGCAAAAGCCATTTTCCCCCAATTTTATTAGTAAATATGACTCGACTAACCTCCTTTGTACGTTTTTTTGGTAAATAAATTGTGGGCTACCATGAGCTAAAATTCGCTCCTAAAATCATCTATGATATAAACAAAGCCTCACTCTCATTGTAAAATGACGTTAAGACAAGGGTTCTAATATTTGTTCTTCTCTTTTTCTCCTACTCTATGAGCTATTGATGTGATGCGCACTTCTCTTGGGATGGTTTTCTTGGCTTGAAGTTGAATGATGGAATGTTTTAGGGATTAATTTTGCACATGCTAAAGGTTGATGCTTCACTCGGTGCTCTACAACCCAATATGGGGGAGATGTTGTAACGTGCTCATAAAATAAAAAATTAATGAAAATATTTAAAAAAAATCCATGTTGGCTCATAAAATAAAATATTATGAAAAGTATTTAAAAAATCGATGTTCGTTTATAAAATAAAAACTTAAAACTTAAACCAAGGTCTATCAATCAAGAGATATCAAATTTCTTGAGTTTAAATTTAAAAAAAGAAATACACCTCAAGAAATTGGATCCCTCTCGGTGCTTGATAGATACAGGTTTAAGATGGATCTATGTTGGTAGTTGGAAGAACTCATGCACAAGTGTGGCCTAAGGTCTTTTCCTTGCTCACTTCTTATTGAATGTTGGTAAGTTGTGCTCCTAGATAGGTTAAATGATGTTTTTATGGTGCATTTTGTTGATTTATTAGGGCTTTTTGTCAACTTTTGTATGAAGGGAACATACCCCTAGGATTTCTCTATTTCTTGTTAGGACCTTGGAATTCCTCATTTTCCCTAATTAGGCTCTCCTACCAAACTCTAGAGGTTGCTAGGTGATGCCCTAGCGTGCAAGTGTTGAAAGACATTTCATGAGAAGGATGTTGATCATTGATCTCTCATTTCCATAGGAATTGAGACACGAATCATATCCACTCATTTGTCAATAAAATTACTCTTCTTTTCATCAATTACTTGTCTTTATTTTTGCTGCAATTTTATGCATAAAAACCCTAAAAATATGAAAATCCCTAAAAGACCCTAACAATATAAAAATTCAAAAAATACAAAAATACTTGGAATTTGGAAATTCTGGTCCACCCACTAATTTCAAACTAGTGGACTTATCAACAAGTTTGCAAGGGTGTCTTGTTTGAAGCAAGTGCATTGGGGAACGTGAGAACCCTAGATCTCACTAACCTTGGGATGTGTTTGGCTTCTGGCTTGACCTAAGGTTTTTTCCCTAGCCTCCTCCTTCCTCTTTTCCTCAGGGCACATTTTTTGAGAGTTTTCCTTGGGATAAGTGAAGGTGCCTTGGTATATGTGAAGTTGCATGATCCAGGAGGATCTAAAGACACTCAAAAATCAAAGTGCTTAATTTCCAAAAAGAACAACACCATTGCGTATACCTCGGCGAGATATTTCCAACGGCGTAAGAATCATCTCAAACGGACTTCGGACGAGAAAGTTATTGCAGTCTGAAGTTTTTGAGAAACAAGAGAAAAAGGGGTTGCAGAGGTGCCATGTGGCACCCCCACAAATCCTCACGTGGCATCTTCCATACAGTTCCTGACATTAGCAAGTGACACATTGCAACACCAGAGGGTGCCATGTGTCACCAAGGTTTGGACTTTTTAGGGGTCCAAATGGACCACTAAAATATTGTCATATGTCTTTCGTACGGATGCCACATGGCACTTTGTATGATGACTTGGCGGGCATGCAAGTGGACACGTGGTAGTGCTGACGTCAACATGATGACGTGGTAGGATGAGTTGGCAGGTGGCGTGTCAATCCATACAGTAATTGGGCCTAACACGTGGAATGATAGTTGATGTGGTAGGCTGAGTCAACATGATGACATGTTAGACCGTATCGGTGACATGGTAGGCTGAGTTGGTAGGGTGACATGGTAGCATGTTTGGAGGGTGGTTGGTGTTAGTGGAGCCACCAAATTTGGCCTCCACCAAACCATTTTCAAGCTCCCCCTTTAGTTATATAAACTGTTAAATTTAATTCACAGTAGCATCTACTAGCTAAGGATATCCTCAAAATTAAGAAATTTGGCTAAGTATGCAGAAAATAGTGTAAAAGAAGAATTATGGACACAAATGATAAAAAACAGACACAAATGATAAAAAACCAGACACAAATGATAAAATAACAGGTTTATTATTAATTCTCCAACCTAGAAATGAGTTGTGATCATAATTATATAAAATTTGGGAAAAATCGTGAGCCTTGGAGGCAACTACAAGTAGCTAGCTTACATTGGACCTCAATCCCCCCTAGGTTGACGAATAGTCTCCCAAATCACCTCAAACTGTCATGAATTGTCAATATGAACATTGGGATGGAACGAGAAGGCATTAATGATGGTGGCACATAAGTGGGCGAGGATTTGGTGGAGTGTAGGTGGCTCAGGATAGTCCAAAACTGCCAAAGAGGAGGAAAGATGACCACATTTAATGCATGGATGCCTCAGGTCAAAACCAGATCCTTAAATAAGGGGATGATGGCGCCTTCACTTAGGTAGTGGAAATAAATGAGGGAGGTGGCCATAAATGATGGTGCCTAACAATTAATTTGACCAAAATTGGGCCCTTGGGTGATGGAATGTGTCATAAATGCCCCAACAAACTTCTAACAACGTTGGATTAACATCATTAACCATATTTTGGACCAAATAATCACCAAATTAATTTTAGACTATGGTCCTAAGGTGTAATAATGTTCTAAACCCCCCCTTAAGCTAATGCTTATGTAGCCAAAACAAAATGAGGCCTTAGTAACTAAGGCTCAAGTCACCTCTTACAACAACAATTTTTATTAGTCCATGTAACCAAGATAAGGAGGAAAACCACATGGAAAATAAAACCTCACTTCTAAAATGGACATGAAACAAAATATGGAAAATATACCAGTCTTCACCATGCATCACTCACCCCAAGGAGTGATCTAAGGTAGGTGAAGGTCTTCTCAGTGAAACTCTTGTTGAATATATCAACAGTTTGCTCTGTTGATGGACAATATTGCAAGGAAATAATTTGGTCATGCACCAAGCCTCGAATGTAGTGCATGTGAATCTCTATGTGCTTGTTCCTCTGTCTCTGTACTGGATCAATGGAGATCTTGATTGCACTTTGATTATCACACCAAATTATTGTGGGTGAATCAAATGCAAATCCAAACTCTCCAAGAATACCTTGCAACCAAGCACATTGTGTAGTTGCATTCACTGCTCCCCTTTATTCGGCCTCGGTTGAAGATAAGGAAATAGTGTGTTGCTTCTTGCTAGACTAGCAAATGGGACCATGTGCAAGCATAAATACATACCAGAAGTGGAATTCCGGTCAGTGCTGTCTCCAGGCCAATCTGAATCAGTAAAACCAACTAGTTCAAGTGATGAACCAACTGCATAGTGTATCCCAAACTGCTTGGTACCTTTCACATAATGCAAGATCCTTTTGGAAACCTTCCAATGGATCTCATGAGGCTCTTTCATGTACCTTGCAACAACACCTACTGCATAAGCCAAATCTGGTCGAGAGTGAGTGAGATACAACAAGCTCCCAACTAGTTGTCTATACAATGAATTGCCAACCAATGGTGAAGAACCCCAATCGTTAAGCTTAACTCATGAAATGAATGGAAACTTTTCAGTCTTACATTCAACCATTTTGAACTTCTGTAGCAGATCTGAAGCATACTTTGATTGTGAAACAATGATCCCATCAAGAGATTGATCAATCTACAAACCAAGAAATTGTTTCCACAATCCTAGATCAGACATGGCAAATGCACTGTGTAATGCATCTTTAACTGAGCCTAGTTCTTTGATGCAACTACCAGTTATCAAAATATCATCAACATACAATACAATAAGCAAAATTGAGTCACCAATATGCTGCATGTAAACATTTGGATTAGATTTGTATCTCTCAAAACCTTGTGATAGCAGAAAATTGTCCATCTTGGCATACCAAGCTTTAGGAGCTTGCTTGATAACATAGAGAGACTTATTCAACCTGCACACACGTGAATGATCATGAATGAAAACTTTATAATGCTGCATATATATCTCCTCATGATGATCCTCATGAAGAAAAGCACTCTTCACATCCATGTGATGAACCTCCCATCGCTTGGAAGTTGCAATGGCCAAAACTAGCCTGATTGAGTCCATCTTTGCCACAGGTGCGAATGTCTATGTGTAGTCCACTCCATGGAATTTAGAGAATCCTTTAGCAACCAATATAGCCTTATACTTCAAATCAGAACCATCAGAGGCCATTTTGGTCCTATACACCCACTTGCATCGCACTAGCTTCCTATTGGAAGGAAGAGGGACCAATTCCCAAGTTTCATTGTCATGGAGAGACTTCATCTCTTCTTGCATGGTTGTTTTCCATATTGGATCATGTGATGATTCTTCATATGACTGTGGATCATATCCAACCATGAGAAAACACCTCCCATGAATATTCAAATCACAGATAGACAATGCATTGTTAAACTGTGATCTAGTCTTCCTAGGTTCTTGTGGATCACCTGCAAGTTCACCAGCTTCTTGTATGGTTTTATCATCCCACTTGGGCCTTGTAGGTGGGTCATGATCTTCATGCATGCCATCATATTCATACTTAACATCAGAATCAGAAATATTAGAATATGAATCATCCCTTACATCCTCTTCAGGTAGAGGGTTTCAACATTCCCCTTCTTCTTGGTTAGCTGCATGCATGGGATCTTCTTCGAACTAAACACTCCTCTCAATGAAAGTATCATGAGATGAGGGGTCAAAGAGCTTGTATCCCTTTGCATATTCTTCATATCCAACCATTATGGACTCCTTGGTTTGGGGCTGCAAGGCCTTTCTCTTCTCTGGAGGTATTCTAGCACATGCTCTTGAGCCAAACACCCTGAGGTGAGACACAAATGGCTTGTGTCCCATCCAAGCCTCGAATGGAGTCTTTCCTTCCATGGATTTTTGTTGTAATCTATTCTGAACATATGCAGCACAATTAATGGATTCAACCCATAGTTTTGCAGACAAGGAATTTGCCTCCATCATGCATGTAGCCATGTCCTTCAATGCTCTATTCTTGCGCTTTGTAACACCATTTTGCTGGGGTGTGTAAGGCACTGAATGTTTCATTTGAATTCCATCTTCCTCCCACTGAAGTTCTCCACATAAGCTTTGAAAACTTTGAATGAATGTAAGACTTCAGATTTTTGCTTGAGAAAGAATACCCAACAATACCTTGAAAAATCATCAATCATGGAGTTCAACATTAAGTTGGTAACCCTAGATCTTGGATCCTATCCTAGAAACACGAGATCCTATCCTAAAAACCCTAGTTGGTAGTGTAAACCCTAGCTTGTATTCTAATCACAATGAAACCCTATTATGTAGCCTAATCCCTTGCCCAAATTATAATACATATAAAAAGTAAATCATTTTCATTGTACATATATATTCATGTGCATACATTTGAATCCAAATCATTATACACATATGTAGAACAAAACTCGAACAAAACTATATATAAATTCATGAGAGTGGAACATTTGAATCCAAATCATTATACACATATGTAGAACAAAACTCGAACAAATATATAAATTTTCAGGAAAATAATGGAACATGGTTCCCAATGTACACACGATGGCAACTCGTGCCCTATACAAAATCCGACAACTCATGTCGTAGATCCAAAATACATGGAAACTCGTGCCCTATACAAAATCTGACAACTCGTGTTGTAGATCCAAAATGCATGGTAACCTGTGCCGTAGATACAAAGTACACGGCAATTGGTTTCCAAAGGTGCCACATCATGGCTAATGTACATAACATGTTGTTTCAAGCATTATGACCACCCCGGTCACTCCCAGGCGCATCTCCAAAATTGATCTTCCTCTTCTTGGTGCTTAATCGAATACATCTATTGGTGAGCCAAATACTGAATCTACTACAGAATCCCGATCACGAAATCCAAAGCACTATAAATAAGCAGCAAACCAAGGTGGTGCATGTGGTGTTGCATGTTCAAAGTTTGATGGTGGAATGAAATTACAAAGCGATCTAGGAAAAAAGATGAAATTTTTGATTTAAAGATGGATGGTTCCACGATCTAGGTCTCTTCAATTGTATCTGTTGGTTGGATCTGGATAAATTGGCTCTTCAACTAAATCTATTGATGGTTCCACTAATAGTCATGCCTAATAACCTGGTACTGGACCACAACATTAGAACTGCTCGTGCTTATGAATTGACTAGTAGGTTAACAATGTAAGTCACTGGAACAAGCTCAAAAAAGGTAGTGGTTATTGGCTAGCTTAAGATATTTATGATACATACTTAGGTGTAAGTGTGTGTTGTTGCTGCAACATCCCCCCAAATTTTTTCTAAATAATGGGGTCCTTCCTATTATTTTTGTTTGGAGACTTGATTTTGGTCAAAACTCAGTTGCTTGGTTTTCAACTTTTCCTAAGTATTGACCCTTTCTAGTTTTGTTTGTTTTTTAGGCTAAGGCATTTTCTTCTCTTATCTGTTAAAGCAACACATAGTTTTTTTTTTAAACTATGCGCGCTTAAGGCGCAAATCCAAAGCTTAACTATGCGCGCTTAAGGTGCAATTCGAAGGTTTAACTATGCGCTTTGAAAGCGCAAATTGCAAGCTTATTTCTTGCCCGCTAAAGGCGCATTTTTTGGTCTTAATTTTTACCACTGTGTTGCCAAGTCTTGGTTTTCAACAAGTTGTTTCCGCGCAAATTATAAGGATAAAATCACCGCCTTGTTTCCGTGCATCTTACGGACTCGCCGTTGGCACATGGTTTGAAGCACAAGACCTACCTCTAGATTCCCCTCCCACTGCGCTGATCCTAAGCTTAACTTGGCCGCCCTTTTTTCTCAATTATTTTTCTAAGGAAAAACTATCTTTACCATTGAGCGCAGTTTTAATGACAACTTTTGCGACAAAAGTGCAGGAATTATTCTTATTTTGGCCGACATCAGCGCATGGCTTATCCTTAAAATCACCGATGGACGGATTGTTTTTCTAAGGCAAAGTTATCTTTAGCTTTCAGCGCAAGTTTTAACCGTAAATATCTCGCCTTCGGCGCAAGTTTCGACTATAAGTCTGCCACTTGGCGCAAATGTTGAGCATAACTCTGCCGCCCTTTCAACCCTTGCTTTCCAAAAGTTTTGTCATTTTTTTCTCTAAGGCAAAATCACCTTTACTCTTCGGCGCATTTTTTAGCCTTAACTCAGCGGCTTTGGTGCAAATGTTGAGCATAAGTCGACCGCCCTTTAGCGCAACCACTAATGCTAAATCTTCTGCTTGGTGCGATTATTGACGGTAAACTCCCCATCCAGCGCACTTTTTTAAATATAAATCGACCGCTGTTAGCGCACGCTGCGTGGCACGATTTGTAACCTTATCTCGACCGCCATTGGTGCAATACTTGTCCTTAAATGAGCGTTAGTGCAACCCTAAAATCACCGCTCATGGCGCAGTGCTTAACAGTAAAATCGCCATTCATGGTGCAGCGCTTAACAGTAAAATCGCCGCTCATGGCGCAATGCTTAACAGTAAAATCGCCTCTCATGGCGTAGCGCTTAACAGTAAAATTGCCGCTTTGGCGTGGAAAGCAATTTGGGCAAATGTACAAATCTGCATATGTGAATTAGTTGATCAATTTTTTAAAATAGCTTTCATATTGTGAAAATGGCGTAGTCTGGAAATTTTATAACTATTTTTACTAATGCTTGAAAGTCATTTGGAAGCTAATTCTGTCCCGTTTTCTGTAAGAAGCATCGTGTTTAAATAGTTGCTCTAAATGTCTTATAATTTGTGCTCTTTGGCTCACCACAGGTTTAGCATGCAAGAAGAAGTTGCTAGAATCAAGAAGGAAGAGAAATTGAAGGTCCAGAGAGAAGAAGAAGAAAGGAGGTTTTTGTTGGAAGAGGCAGACAGGTTACCAACAAAAGTTGAAGAGTCAGCAAAAGCTATTGATACATCCGGTCCTTAGTTTGTTTTAATTAAAACAAATGGTCAAGCGCTCCAGTTGGTGAAGATGAGTCAGCGAGCCAGCAAAGAGAAGCCAAAATGAGATAGATAAACTATCATAATTCTTATTTTTCTTAATATGAGGAAAACTGAAATTCCTTTATTGTATAAATGCTTTAAAAGATAGCTGGCTCTGTCTTTGTCTTTTATGGAAGGCTTTCCACGAATCTGTAGTTGTGCACTAAAGCCAAATTAGAAGGTTCTAGATTTTAGGGCACACCTGTCAGCTCAAGCAGCAATTTGTAAATTTATAAATAGAAGAATAGAAGAAGAATCGAGGGACTTTTGGCAGGTGAAAGAATTTTTCTAGCTGGTATGAACTACTTTGCTACTTGCTCCAAGAAAGGGGATTTTGCCTAATGAAAGCCTGGAGTGGACGTTTTTTCCTGGAAATGTGTGCTGAATGCTTGCTGGACTACTCCTGTGTCATTCACATTCTACAGTGAGATCTTTCTTTGCTGTTATGAATTATTTATGTGTAATGGATGATCTTTCTCTTTTCTGTACAATGATGTCTCTCTTCAATGAGTAATGGAATGTATTCAGTGAATTAAATCTATCTTTAATATATTTTACCTTCTGTTGCAATTGCATCTTTATGATTTAAATGGCTATCCATATGATCTTTAGATGTTTCTTTCAGCATATTGCTCATATTTACAGTTTCCTCCTTGCAAGGATAGAATAGATTTGCTTATCATAGTTTTAGATTAAGATTTGTTTCAGTTTTGTATTTAGATTAAATTAGTTTTGCATCTCATACATAAACTTAAAACACAAAAAATGGTGGATTGGGATGCAACTGGTGCAAAGATTGAGAATCTTTAAATCTCACGGTAGCCGAAACCGTTAATCGGACAGATTCCTCACACCAAACGATGGACAATCTAATTGGGACTGTCTACCGGGGAGAATCCCTTTCTGATTGGTGCTGCGATTTCCGGGGCATCAACAGTTTTTGACGCTAGAAGGAGGGCCACCAGTGCAAGGCTGATAAAGGAAATTCCTCCATTGGCAGAAACATTACTGGAAACCCGCTTGAGACAGTAATTTCAGACAATCCAAATCTTGAAGTAACAAGTCAACAAAACCCCAATTCTAAAGGTGAACAACAAGAAGCACTGTATGCTGTTCCTTTTGCTGAAATAGAAGATCTAAGAAGGCATACATGAGCTTATGTTAGACAATTAGGTGGTTTAAATGCAATAAATTTTCTCCCTAGAAGAAGAACTCCTAGAAGGGAAAGACAATACACCCGTGATTCAATTCTTGTGTAGAACTTTGAAGAGTTGGTAGATTTATCTTTGGAATAGATCACACAACCTCTAAAGGAAATCGATCTTGAAGATCTAGAAAATCTTGGAGAACTTTTTACTCAAAAGAACACTCCACCTAATTCACCCAACGATTCTCCACCTAATTCTCCACGGGGAAATATGGTTGTTCCTGCATGGAGAGCAAGAGGAGCATTAAATCTAGTTGGGCCATTTCACAATCTTCCTAAAAATCCAGAGAAGGTTTTGCCTAAGTATGACTCAGGTGAAGGCATTTCTGCTGAAGATCATTTCAAGAGCTTTTATTTGGCTTTGAATCTTTTAAATGTACAGCATGAAGATGTAGTTTGTAGGCTTTTCCCATACACATTTGAACCGAAATTTTTGTCCTGGTACTTTAGCTTACAAGCTGGCTCAATTTCCAATTGGGAAGAGTTTGAAAAATGGTTTTTAAAGAAGTACGGGAATCAGAAAACTGTAGCTACACTCATGAAGGAATTATTGTCCATGAGAATGGAAAATAAAGAAAAGGTTCAAGACTTCAACCAAAGGTTCACTACGCTCTTGAATAATTTTAGCGAAACAACTAAACCTACAGAAGAATATTTAGTTGAATACTATACAACAACACTTGAAGGACCCATAGCAATGTTCGTCAAAAGAACTAAGAAGACCACCCTGATAGAAAATTTCGAAGAAGCTAGGAAGGTGGAAGAAGAAGCAGATAGCATTTCTAAACATGCCTTAGATGCAGAAACAAAGCCAACAACTAATAGAAAACCTCTGCTGCTTACTAGGAATAAAGAAGAGTCCTCAGCGGACATGGAAAACGTAGTTAAAATGTTGCAGAAATTGTCCAATAAAATTGTATATCTTGAGAAAGATAAGGCAGCTAGTACATCTAGGAAGCCTTTCAAACCATTCTACAAGAAAAGGGAAGACAATGACCAGCCTCATCCACCTATGAACAACTCCCCTGTTTTAAATTTAAATGAAATAGGAATGGAACATTTCTGTACCTTTCATCAAGAGCTGCACTCTGAAAAGAGCTACCCACAATGGATTAATTCTATGAGTTTAGTAATGAACTAAATGTTATAATCCTCCAGAGGAACAAACCCTTGAAGTAGAGTAACCCTCCCCAGATACCACCATGGTGTTATGGGATTGGGTACCTTTAACTGAATTAATAGAAGATGATCCCGTGGAAAGCCCAGTCTCTGCTGTGAACATTCACACTCGCAGTAAAGGTCCCATTGTAGATCCAATTCCAAGTTCAACTACACCTAAACCTAAGGTTTCCAAAGAGATACCTAAAAGACACATTACAGTCATTCCGCATCAACCTAAAGCTAACCCAACAATTGTCAAATAGCCAAACGTTGACACAACAGTCCAACAACCAAAAGCCACTTTGAGCAAGACAGACAATCAAATGAAAGTTGTAAAAGAATGTGATATGGGATATGACATCATTGAAGACATAAGGAAGGTAAAAGCAAATGTTTCGATATTCGATATGTGTAGTTTTCCCCAGCAACGAAAGAATTTGTTGCAAGCTCTTCAATCCCATCCCAACACTCCATTAACAGGCGCTCAAGAAGATCCTGAAATTAATGAAGATAGTATTGGCGGGAAATCTAAATCCCAAACATTGCCTTTTCTTTTAACTTTTGAAATCTTCAATCACAATGTACACAATTGTTTGGTAGATTTTGGAGCATCTTCGAATGTCATGCCTCTGTCAATTTGCAGAAAGATTAATGGGAAGCCTATCCCTTGTCCATCTCAAATTATACAATTGGATAGGACCGCTGTTAAGGTAATTGGGGAAATGAAAGATGTTCTCATTAGGTTGTCAGCAGACCCTAGGGTGTGTCAGTTCGTTGATATAATGGTGGTTGATATCCCAGAGGCTTACGGTCTGATTTTGAGTAGGGATTGGTCCACAAAACTGAATGGTTACTTTGCAACTGATTGGTCCCATTTATGGTTACCATATCAAAATAGGCAGAATCAGATTACATTTTTGAGGGAACCACACATGAAACAAAATGTAACTCAGATAGACTAAAAGAACGAAGCTGTAGCCTTCTCATCTTCAGTTTTGGGGAATTATTTCTTAGAAATTGATCCGGGTAATTATCAATCTGAAACTATTAGCCATGAATCAGATAAATAGTCCAATCTCCTTCATTTTTCTCGGACTGATGATACCGATTGTAACATAGTTAGCTTAGTCACTGACTTAGATCATAAAGATACTAACTTATTTAAATAAAAAAATGTTTTTTGGACTTTATACTTTGATGGTTCCAAGATTCTGGAAGGATCCGGAGCTGGTTGTATTCTAGTGGATCCTGAAAGTAATAAGTACTTCTTGTCCTGTAGATTATAATTTGATTGTACTAATAACACTGCTGAATATGAAGCTTTAGTCCACGGATTGAAGAAAGCCATTGGTTTGAATGTTAAGTACCTGAAAGTTTTTGGTGACTCAGAAATAGTTTTAAGACAGGTAAGAGATACCATTCACTATCTTTCACCTCATTTGAAAGGTTATCAGGATGAGGTATGGGATTTAATTATGCATTTTGATGCTTTCAATATAAAATCTGTTCCTAGAATGCAAAATGTTGTGGCTGATTTATTAGCAACTTCCGCTTCCAGATTGGTGCCGACTGATAACAAATGTTCAATTGAACTGGTTTTCAGGCCTTCTGTCCCAGACAATATCACAAATTTCAGAGTTTTCGATGATGATGATCAAATCATCAGTTTTCTAACAAATGAAGACATGTTCCAAGAAGTTGTGATAGACGAAGAAGAGCATGATGCTGTTTTACAAAAGAAAGATGAGGCTAAAGGAAATTTCATCCCCAAAGGGGTGAGGTCACTTAAAATGTTGTTTGATCTACAGAGCAAGTTCAAAAGGCCAACAAATACTAAAACCAATAGCTCATCGATGCAACACGAATTAGTAAATCTGGGCACCGAAGTTGAACCAAAATTTGTTAACCTTATCAAATGTTGTTCACCGGGAGAAAGAGATAAGTTCATTGAGCTTTTCTGACAATATAAGGATGTCTTTGCATGGACTTATGAGGATTTGAAAACATATGATACTCGCATTATTCAGCATATCATACCAATGAAGGCAGGCGTCAAGCCATTTCAACAGCAATTGAGGAGGATGCACCCTACTCTCGAACCTCTGATTCAAAAGGAATTGAAGAAGTTACTTGATGCTAAGATAATATTTAAGGTTTGGCATTCCGAGTGGGTTGATAACCTAGTTCCCGTAAGAAAGAAGTCAGGAGAGATAAGATTATGTGTTGAATTCAGGAATCTGAACAGAGCTTCAGATAAAGATAATGATCCCGTCCCTTCAATGGAACAAATTCTCCAGATGGTATCAGGATCGGAACTCTTCTCCCTTCTTGATGGTTTCTCTGGTTACAATCAAGTTTTAGTAACTGAAGAGAACTGTCTTAAAACCACCTTCCGCACCAAGTGGGGAACTTTCGCATACCGAAGAATGCCATTCGGCCTAATAAACGCAGGAGCCACGTTCCAGCGAGCAATGGACATTGCCTTCCAAGGATTGGGCGGTCATTGTGTTGTTGTCTATCTAGATGATGTGACCGTTTTTTCAAAGAAAAGAGAAGACCATGTTGTTCACTTAAAACAAATTTTCGAAAGGGAATTTCAATAGATCAAGAGAGAGTGCAAGTTATCAATAAAATTCCCATGCCCCATAACAAACAATCCATGCAAGCATTTATGGACACTATCAATTTTGTCCGAAGATTTGTCCCCGATTTCGCTCAAACTGTTAAAATTTTGCAGCAAATGGTCAAGCAAAGCACACAGTTCAAATGGATAGAATTAGAAAAGGATGCATTCAGAGATATTAAAGTAGCCATAGCTAATACTCCTTCCTTAAGAAGCCTGGATTTTGACAAAGATTTTATCTTGTATACTTTTGCTTCAGATGACTCTCTCGCAGCTGTGCTCATGCAAAAGATAGAATTAGGAGACGAATACCCAATCTCGTTTATGAGCACTAGTCTACAAGGTGCTGAACTGAACTATCCTGTCGTCGACAAACAAGCGCATGTTGTGTTCAAGGAAGTCAAGCAGTTCAAACCATATATTCTTAAGAGCAGAACTAAAGTTATAGTTCCCCACCCAGCTGTCAGATCCCTTTTCGTTCAAAAGGAGTTGGGAGAAAGAAGGGGAAATTGGGTCACAACTCTTCAAGAATATGACTTAGAATTTAAACCGGCCAGCATCATCAAAGGACAAGGCCTATGTAAATTGCTTACTGAACATCCAATTGATGAAGAACAGGATTGGAAGAATGAAGCCGAGCTGAATTCAATCGAAGTATGTCCCATTTTCACAGCTCCCGAATCATGGTATAGGGATTTAGTGCACTATTTGAAACAAGGGTACCTACCAGAACACTGGAGTTCTAAACAAAGAAGGGCACTCTGTTTAAAGTCAGCAGCTTATCAAATCATTGATGGAATACTTTTCAGAAAAACCTAAGGCAGCAGGACCCTTGCAGCCGGTTATCATCTCAGAACCCTTCGAATAGTGGGGTATAGATGTCATTGGGGAGATAAAAACAAATTATTCTCTGCAACATCGATACATCCTGACAGCCACCGACTATTTCACCAGATGGACAGAGGCTGCCCCATTGCGCAAAATCAATGAAGATGCAATCATCAGTTTCTTGAAGAGAACATCATAACCAGGTTTGGGGTTCCAATTTCCCTAGTATTTGATAAAGCAACTTATTTCTCATCTTTTAAAATAAATGAATTTGTTTATGAAAGGGGAATTAAATTGCATTATTCATCCAATTACTACCCCCAGGGAAATGGACTAGCTAAATCTTCAAACAAAAACCTCATCCGAATTCTCAAGAAGACCGTCATTGAAAATCAGTGAAGCTAGCATATAGCTCTCCCAAATGCCTTATGGGCAGATAGGGTGACTCCAAAGAATGCATTAGGGGTTTCCCCTTACACCCTTGTCTATGGAAAGGAAGACATCCTCCATCCCAACATCTTACTTCCATCCTTGCAGTTGTCCCAAGCCTCCCGAGGGTCTGGTAGTCAAGTTTTACAGTCCAGAATTGACACCCTGCTTCAACTTTAAGAAGCACGATAGAAAGACAAAACCGATTCCATCAACACCAAGATATAGTCAAAAGATGGTTTGATAAAAGGAAGTCTGGTAGAAGAAGTTTTGAAGTAGGAGATTTAGTTCTGAAATGGGACCATCATCATGAAGGCAAGGGAATGCACACCAAGTTCCAACACTTATGGGTAGGCCCTTACCAAATTTCTGCAAAGCTCGGCCCATCCACTTACAAGCTAACAGAACTCCAGGGAGAGGAAGTAACCCTTCCCCTCAACGACCTCGCCTTGAAAAAATACTATGCATAGTCTCGTTGAGGTTTTCTGTACATAAATAAAGGTTTTATTCTTTTTCTTTTACTTTTAACTTTAGTCTCTTGATTTCTGTTTGTTTCAGCCAAGTTGTTCTCTTTTTTTGGATTATTTGAGTTTTCCCTTTCCCCTTTCCTTTGTATAGAATTTTCTTGTGGCCCTGCAATTTGGTCTTTCGTGAAGATAGATCTCTCAAGAAATCTCACAACTCATGAAGCTGGAAATGTACCCTCAAAAGAAATTTTATCTATGCATGTTGGCTTTGCTGATAATTTTCCAGAATCAAGAGATCCTGTTCTGTTGGTCGCATTAACCCCTGTTTAATAGCAGAAATCCATGATTATATTTATCACTATCTTCGGGCTCCATCCACCCTCATATTTATAAGCGTCTCAAGAAGATCGCTGTAGTTAGACCTACGGAAAGGAAGCACATCTTGAAGGCATAGGGTATTAAAATGACTCCATGTTGCAAATCTAAAGCCAAAAGAGCTTATAATCAAGAGTCTGTTTTCCAGAAAATCTCGCCTCCATTAAAGCATGGTTAAGATCAATACAGACTTTTAAATTAAGCAGCCACACCAAAATTCCCAGCAGAGTTCTTCTCCGTCCATGAGCACGCGAAACCAAGAAAATATCCTGCTCACAAAAAAGGATATCAATGGATTGAAGAACTCAGGAAAATGGCTAAGTCTTGAAGAAATTTTTATGGAATACTCACACGATAAAAGTCGTTAATTAAAGAACATCCAAAAGGATGCAAGCAGCATGGGAATGAGGAACAAGAGAATATTGTCTATGCGATGTTTTCACAATCCTGTGGAGTCTGATGAAAGTGGTCGTCTGAAAGATGGATCTTCTAAAAATGAACCCCATATTTTGGCCCTTAGAGAGTTTTAAGGATGTCTTTATTGAAGCTCCCCTTTCCTAATGACCAACGGATAAAGTGATCACTTCTTTTGCGGAACTTCGAACGCTTAAGCCAACTGTTGCACATAAGGTGAGCAGCTTTTAAAATTTCCTATGGATGGAAGAGAGTTTTTCAGAGATCTGTGTTCGCCAGCGATTCGCCAATTGTTGTTGCTGCAACATCCCCCAAAATTTTTGTAAATACTGGGGTCCCTCCTATTATTTTTGTTTTGAGACTTGATTTTGGTCAAAACTCAGTTACTTGGTTTTCAACTTTTCCTAAGTATTAACCCTTTCTAGTTTTGTTTGTTTTTTAGGCTAAGGAATTTTCTTCTCTTATCTTTTAAAGCAACGCACAGTTTTGTTTTTTAACTATGCGCGCTTAAGGTGCAAATCCAAAGCTTAACTATGCGTGCTTAAGGCGCAATTTGAAGGTTTAACTATGTGCTTTGAAAGCGCAAATTGCAAGCTTATTTCTTGCGTGCTAAAGGCGCATTTTTTGGTCTTAATTATTACCGCTGTGTTGCCAAGTCTTGGTTTTCAACAAGTTGTTTCCGCGCAAATTATAAGGATAAAATCGCCGCCTTGTTTCCGCGCATCTTACGGACTCGCCGTTGGCGCACAGTTTGAAGCGCAAGACCTAGCTCTAGATTCCCCGCCCACTGCGTTGATCCTAAGCATAACCCGGCCGCCCTTTTTTCCCAATTATTTTTCTAAGGCAAAACTATCTTTAGCATTGAGCACAGTTTTAAAGACAACTTTTGCGACAAAAGTGCAGGAATTATTCTTATTTTGGCTGACACCGGCGCATGGCTTATCCTTAAAATCGCCGATGGACGAATTGTTTTTCTAAGGCAAAGTTATCTTTAGCTTTCGGCGCAAGTTTTAACCGTAAATCTCCCGCCTTCGGCGCAAGTTTCGACTATAAGTCTGCCGCTTGGTGCAAATGTTGAGCATAAATCTGCTGCCCTTTCAACCCTTGCTCTCCAAAAGTTTTCTCATTTTTTTTCTCTAAGGAAAAATCACCTTTACTCTTCGGCACAATTTTTAGCCTTAACTTAGCTGCTTCGGTGCAAATGTTGAGCATAAGTCGGTCTCCCTTTAGCGCAACCGCTAATGCTAAATCTTTCGCTTGGCGCGATTATTGACGGTAAACTCCCCATCCGACACAATTTTTTAAATATAAATTGACCGCCATTAGCGCATGCTGCGTGGCAAGATTTGTAACCTTATCTCGACCTCCATTGGCGCAAGACCTATCCTTAAATGAGTGCCGGTGCAACCCTAAAATCGCCGCTCATGGCGCAACACTTAATAGTAAAATCGTCGCTCATGGCACAACACTGAACAGTAAAATCGCCGCTTTGGCATGGAAAGTAATTTGGGCAAATGTACGAATCTGCATCTTTGAATTAGTCGATCAATTTTTTAAAATAGCTTTCATATTGTTAAAATGGCGTAGTCTGGAAATTTTATAACTATTTTTACTAATGCTTGAAAGTCATTTGGAAGCTAATTCTGTCCCGTTTTCTGTAAGAAGCATTGTGTTTAAATAGTTGCTATAAATGTCTTCTTATTTGTGCTCTTCGGCTCGCCACAGGTTTAGCATGCAAGAAAAAGCTGCTAGAATCAAGAAGGAAGAGAAATTGAAGGCCCAGAGAGAAGAAGAAGAAAGGAGGTTTTTGTTGGAAGAGGCAGACAAGTTACCAACAGAAGTTGAAGAGTCAGCAAAAGCTATTGATACATCCGGTCCTTAGTTTGTTTTAAATGAAACAAATGGTCAAGCGAGCCAGTTGGTGAAGATGAGTCAGCGAGCCAGCAAAGAGAATCCAAAATGAGATAGATAAACTATCATAATTCTTATTTGTCTTAATATGAGGAAAACTGAAATTCCTTTATTGTATAAATGCTTTAAAAGACAGCTGGATCTGTCTTTGTCTTATATGGAAGGCTTTCCACGAATATGTAGTTGTGCACTAAAGCCAAATTAGAAGGTTCTAGAGTTTAGAGCACAACTATTAGCTCAAGCAACAATTTGTAAATTTATAAATAGAAGAATAGAAGAAGAATCGAGGGACTTTTGGCAGGTGAAAGAATTTTTCTAGCTGGTACGAACTACTTTGCTACTTGCTTCAAGAAAGGGGATTTTTCCTAATGAAAGCCTAGAGAGGACATTTTTTCCTGGAAATGCGTGCTGAATGCTTGCTGGACTACTCCTGTGTCATTCACATTCTACAGTGAGATATTTCTTTGCTTTTATGAATTATTTCTGTGTAATGGATGATCTTTCTCTTTTCTGTACAATGATGTCTCTCTTCAATGAGTAATGGAATGTATTCAGTGAATTAAAGTTATCTTTAATATCTTTTACCTTCTGCTGCAATTGCATCTTTATGATTTAAATGGCTATCCATATGATCTTTAGATGTTTCTTTCAGCATATTGCTCATATTTACAGTTTGCTCCTTGCAAGGATAGAATAGATTTGCTTATCATAGTTTTAGATTAAGATTTGTTTTAGTTTTGTATTTAGTTTAAATTAGTTTTGCATCTCATACATAAACTTAAAACACAAAAAATGGTGGATCGGGACGCAACCGGTGCAAAGATTCAGAATCTTTAAATCTCACGGTAGCCGAAACCGTTAACCAGACAGATTCCCCATACCAAACGGTGGACAATCTAATTGGGACTGTCTACCGGGGAGAATCCCTTTCTGATTGGTTCTGCGATTTCCGGGGCATCAACAGTGTGGTAGTATTAATAGATGTCAGTTGGCGTATATATGTTGCGTCTTGGTCTGTTGTTGCTCTTTCTATAAATAGTCTTGTTCTGGACCTACATTACAAACCATCAACTACGACTACTGTTGTCTCTGCTACTTATGCTATTGGCTAGGTATATTGAACTAATGAGTATGTTAGACCTGTAATTGCTATTTCATATTCAATAGAATCGACTGAATGTAGGGAATGCAAAGGTTGAATGAACGTACAAAACTGAATACAAGAATAGGAATAAAGTGTGTAGTCACATGATGTGCTCTACTTTTGTGGGATTATGAAATGATTGCTAAGTGATTCTGACTGAACATTGATATTCATCTTCTACTGGGTGAAAGAAACAAAATATTTTGATGTCTTTTCCCTTTGTACCCCCCTATCCACATCCTTCAGGTACCACTATCAATCCCCTAATTTAGGGGGGTACAAGTTCAACCTACAGTCAAACAGTCAGTGGGACAACAACCACCAGTTGTTGGAACAACCAACCCTATTTTAAGACAAGTAGACTTACCTTTGAGATGGTACTGTCTTGGAAACCACTAGCATTGGTATGGAATCAGGCTAGGCACTCTATCGAAAGATATCCACTCTTCTTTTGAAAGAGTAAATACAAGAGTTACTCTAGATGTTTATAAATGGAGCGCTCTGGTTGGGTGGAATAGATAAATCAATAAATGCATCCTACCAAAAGGTGATTTATTTTTGTAAATCCCATATTTTAGGTGTGAAGTCCCTTGCCTAACCTTGGGAGAGTGAGGGCATTTTTCTATACCAGGGGGTTTCCTTCTCTCGTAATTACATATATAAAGAATGAAATGAATCTCATTACAACTCCCATCGAAGTTAAAGGAATAGCCTCTTAGTTGGCACTCCGATCTAAGACTGTAATAGTGATTGGTCTCTTAACCCGAAGAGAGATCAATCATTTCAGAACGAGGAAGGATGTTAGGGGTAGGCCTTGAGTTAAGTAAGTGAGATCATAATTTAATTCAAGGTTGATCCCATTGATCCTCCCCCCGAGTATAAGGTCCAATACGGAGCTTGTAAAACCCTCCCCCCTCTATTCAATTTGTTGATTTCCTTATAGAGTTGGTTGGGTTCTTCGTTCCATTCCAAACAGGGATGAAGAGAAATTATACGAATGGAATGGACGCGTGCGTAACTAGTCAAAATTCACATCTCTGATGTAATTTCACGTTGTTCGGGCTTGTCCTAATCCTTTCCCAATGGCAAGCTAGCTATGAAAAAAACATATTCTCGCGCTGAAGGTTAACCATAGAAGGGATTTTACACAAAGTTACAAATAGTACATTAGATGGGGTCCTCCATAGTACAGAGGAAAAGAGAATCACGATGGGAAAATAGCAAAGAGATTGTCCATCCAACCAAGATTCTCACCCATTGATTGTGAACCTAGCACTGACTCAACATTCGTCCTTGTTCGGACAATGGTGAAGTCGTTTCTCAACCTCAGTGGAGGAAAAATGGGGAGTGATCGAATGACCAGGTTGTTAACCAATACAGCTTTGAACCTAAGCATTAAGGAAGTAAGCTGCTAAACAATGACCCAAGGAAGGTGCATGAGCATCCATGACCTTGGAAAGACACTCGATAATACTGGGCATATTAATGCTAGTGGAACTCAATCCCAAGTAAAATCGATGACAAAACCAAGCCATATTAGACCAAAAATCAAGCCAGGCACGACAAGCAAACAAGCGGTACAAGTGCAATTTAGAAACAATGACGACCCAACAAACAAACCCTCACTCCTATCCCCATACACATCAAATAAGAACCCGGTTTCATCTTTTTATTTTGAATCAGCAAATTCCAATCATGAGTTGCTTTAAAAAACTTGGATTCAGATAGGAAGAAGCTAGATGGGGATGGTGAAGAGAATGAGGGGTCGGCTTCGATAGTAAACGATTTGCACCGATTCCGAAGAGGTACCCTGCTCCTCCGAAAAATTTCAAGCTTGCGATTCATGTGCCAAATTCCGGCATGTATGCCACTATAGATCTCTTTCATTCATGTGGATGTAGCCTTACATTCTGTCTAACGGAGAGACTGACCTTGAAAATTTTGAAAGACTTCCTTCATTAATTCTGTTTTTTCGACCTTTCAAAGCTTTTAAAACGGTATCGAAGGGCTTAGCAGGTGGGTGAACCAAAATTAAAAAAAGGAGATAGAGATTGGACTCACTTTTCCTTCATGGCTTAGTTTCTCGGTTCAATTCTGGGTATCTCTAACCACAGAGTACATCTTGCCCTTATTCAGTTAGTCATAGGGTAACCTGTGACTGGATGGAATCCCTTTTTTCTTAGAGAAGGTGTTACGCTATCATCCTTGAGAATATAAACCCCACATAAGCATAATTATGTTTATAAACCATGACCAATATTAGCATTGAAACAATTTGGAAACCTGTGTAAGAAATTTGAAAATTTGACGTTTCAGGCTAAATAGCGTAGCCCATCCTCAGGAAGATAGAAATCTTGAAGAAAATTGAAGCACTCATAACCTATTAATAATGATATTCGTTATAAGTTGTTGGTAGAAAACCTAAAATGAGTCGGCACGAGATGACAATTTAATATTTAGAGGTCATGAATATTTTAATTACTATGTTATAAGTGTAATATTTAAGACATTTTAATTTTTTACATTGATATGGTTTAATATTAATTATTCATTAATAGGGTTTAATATTAATTTTACATTGTTAGGTTTTAATATTAATTTTACATTGATAGGGTTTACATATTAATTTTACATTAATTAATTTGTTTTATAAATGTAATATTTATGACCTCTAAAATTATTTTATTTTAATAGGTTTTACAACAATGATGTTTTATAACATTATATTACATTACATGTTATAAACTTTCATATGTAAAGTTTTTTATATATTGTATAAACTTTCATAGTTAATTTTTTTTATAAATTGTATAAGATTTGTATTATGTAATTTTTTTTATATATTGTATAAGATATGTATTATGTAAAAATTTTTATGTAAAATTTTTTATTATGTAAATTTTTTTATGATTACGCACATATTAACTACTAATGTTTTGTTTTAATGTTGCTATTTTGGTTAGGTTGATGACAGGGGCCCATGAGCTGCTTAGGGTCCAACCATCATCTCGATTGAGGTTGCTAGGGTTTTTGGCAATTTCAATAGCTTCATGGACACGTCTTTTGGTGTAATGGTCAATGTTGCTGATGACCTTAGCTTAGTATGCCTATCGAAATGTGAGGCCTGCATCTCGGGAAATAAAGTGAGGCAGAATCACCTGCACATCCATCTTTCCTAGAAGTGATCTACTGTGTAATCGCTGCAACCATATAAGAGTGAGTGTGTGAAGCCCCCGACGATTAGCAAGCCATCCAAGTCCTAAGTGATTAGGCCCGGGCTAACCAACGCCACGATTTAGGAGGGTGCATCCATACCATATTCGTTGGTAAGACTTTGGTGTAGTTGTTGGGTACATATTTCCTAAATGACACGAGGACTGATATCATGGAAACCAATTCCTCGAGAACCAGTCTTTTGTGGGTGGGGAAGGCACAATTATTCATATCCCCGAGTGAAGGGGCCATTGATGGCTGAAAGGAGTCCAACTATTGAATAACGTATTAAAGGCCAAAGGCCGTGGTCGCTTCTTATTCCATTATTCCCTCCATTCCCCTTCGTTGTGGAAAAAAGAATATCCCCCATAGTTCCTTCACTATAAATAGCTCACCCTTCTATATAGAAAGCAAAATGTATATATAGCTAGCCTTCGGCCTTTATTATGTTATTCCCTTTCCCTTCACTTTGTTGGGGGGACGTGGAGGGATACATATCTCTAGGCCTGTTATTGGTATTGTGAGGAGTATGAATGACCATCCCTTCTTACAATATCTCCCGCCTTCCTGGCCCCAGCTACCTCATTGTAGGCACGTCAGGAATATGATTACTATTAGGACGACCATAATACCAATATACTTAGGTATCACATACAACATACCCGCTATAGCCTCACGCCAATGACATATGTACTAACTCGGAATGCCACACAATTATCGGGGAGAACTAATCATAAATATGAACTGTCGCAAGTATGGGATGGTGAAATAGGAAAACAATAATATCGAGCTTCTGCTTATCGCCTGTGCTCGAATTTGTCCCGTTCGAGGGAAACATTACCACAATTCCTTCCCCTATAATGGGGGATCACCATCAGAACACATGGTTGATAACAATCATAATATCTGGTACTAACTATCGTGTGATAGGCGAGGAGTAGAACCATTGTCGATTGATGCGTAAGTGAATGGACGTTCGTAATTGCGTATCAATAGGGGATGATGCACTGATATATATGATAGTACATACATCCGGTGCTAATGTATACATAGGTCTCCTAATCATGTGTGTTCCTCCTGATTACAGTGGTCACCACTTCTCCAACACAGAACGGAGGTATGATCTTCCATACATTTGTATACGTCCCCAATTGTACTACCATGATCCAACATATTGGGTAGCCAACTAGCACATGTACGTACCACTTGGGTTCCTTATAAAGGTATACATAACATTCTATTGGGTGTTGTATCATGTAGGTTCGATGATTCCATACTCCCCATGTCATCAGAGGACCACTATATGGCCTAGCCACATGACCCGTTTCTGCACTATCCCTGGAGGTTCGGTTGCATAGTCAATTGAAAGAGTGGAATATGCCATAATACAGGGGAAGGGATACAGAAAGCATGCATCTAGATTAACCTAATCCACTTTTATATATAATAAGGTGAAGTTAGCAACCTAATTTATTATATTATAGGCTCCTTTTCCGTATTTATAAGTAACGGGGGTGGGAATAACCTTATAGTGGAGGGACCCTATCTAAGGGGTATGACCTATATAAAGGGGAAACCCTACTATAGTAAATAGCAGAACTTAGTCAATGGAAGTATAGAAGTAGGAGGTCGTCTATCTATCGCTCATTTATGAGATTCTGTGAATCATGAAAATCCCCTTGCTAGAGTTACTACCATTAAATGGATTACTTTCTCTTGCATGTGCGAAGTACTCAGACCTATTTCAGGACCAAACTCAGAAATAAGTTAATAGTATTAGTTAACCATGTAAATTGAGTCTATGTGTTAGATGGATCAAATCGAACAAATTCACTAGGCTGAGCGGCCCCATAACATAAGCTTCCAAATTCCCCTCTTTTTATTCTCCTTCTGTCACACTACACCTATGGTTTATACACTTCAGTTTGGTCAGGCTAATTATTTCAAAAGTACAAAACGAACAAGAGATGTTTCCATTTTCCTGTACCCTTAAAAGTGAAAATTGACATGTGTGATTGGGTCCTATTTCCTATCAATTACTACCAACTTACTGGAAATGACTAGAAACATTATCTCAATTGGGTTACTACTGCTATGTAACACACTAAACCTTCTAGTTGGAAATCCCTACTGACAACCCTAAGGTACTTACCAAATCACTGGCGGCTATTACTTTTTCCTCGAGGCCTCACTATCAGTAGCTAATTAACCTTAATAATATACACCAATACTTCCTATCATATATCCCAATACACTTCCCAATGGTGCTTTATGGATGGATTTAGCCTCGTGATGTAGATCTTGTTGTCCCCAAAGCTTATCCCATTCCTAATGAGGAAATTGGATTGGTACTTTGGCACTCCAGTTTGGTGATAAATTAGTCTATCCCACCATCCTACATGAGTACAAGTCTCTAGAATGTTACCAATTGTTAGAATAAGTTCAACTAGTATCTGGGAACCTAGGCTGCCTTGAGATCTTCCAACCCATTAGTTTACCTTTAGGTTAGTTTCTCAAGCATTCATAGGTTATGAGGAATGAATTCCCTTCCCAACGGTCCCAATTAATTCTGGAACAATGAGCCCTTCTACCTCCTCGCGGTTTTAAGGACTCGCAGTGGTGCTTGCCTGCTGGGGGATAATCCTATATTGATGCAGGATAGTGTAGTGATGATGATACTCTCTCCATGAATCATGAAAATTTGCAGTTTAATTACATTTACTAAGCATTCCCTACACCTTCGTGCGAAGGGGTAAAAGTTGTGAAACCAAAGAGGTGGAGGGAGGGAAGGCATAAAATAGGTCTTGGTTCAAGGAAAGGTTGGGGAGCGGGTTGGTGATGGGTCGAGCTTAACATATCGATTTCAAGGGCGGATAATAAATCCTAAAACTAATGTTGAGGTAGGATCCTCGCTAATTACTTATTATATTATAATTAGCTAAGGAGGCAATGAGGCAAGTACTCCAACTAGAACTAGCGATAAGATACATCATGGCCAAAAATAAAATAGCTACTAGCCTCCTCGTTCAATAGTACAAATGGATAATATAGATTGGTTAGACTGAAAATCGTCATTAGGAGGAAAATGAGGGTGGTTCCTACCTCCTAAATGAAGAATGGGAACCTTCCTTGGTTCCTACCATGCTAAGCTATCGGGGGTAACCCATGAACCGCCCTATGTAAGGAGATTTATTCTTTACTGTCTCCTTCTATTTTTGTTGCTGCAGACTATATCGAAAATATCTATTGCTACTTTGGGCCTTTTGGATATTTATGGGGTACTGTTGTTTTGTACCCCAATAAGTAAAGTGACACTATTGCTATGTCTCCCAATGATTTGGTATGCCACCTAACTCACTAAATATAGAGATAAGGCTAAAGGGTTATTGGAGTTACGAAGTTAGTGGAATTCAAGGGCTTACCAAAGAGTGAGGAAAACTGACCATCAAATGAGGAACATAGACAGGCTATAATATACATTCCAGATAGACATGATAGATGGGTTTACTAGCCCCTATCCCCAAATATATTCATTGACATTAAATACCCCCCCTAACAGAATCCTGAAAAGGTATAGTATGGTACTAACTTATTGGTCTTGGTTAAGGCGTAGTTGACAATGGCTTGCTATTAGCTTGCTGGCGTTGGCAATTGGTATTGGGGCTTGCCTCATGATCTACATCTTTCCCAATTGAGATGCAGATAATATTAGGCTATGAGGACTCTTTGTCAATGGCCTGTTTCACTAATGTCCTATTTGTAATGATTGTAACGAAGGCCTTCCCATCAGTTGAAGCGCTTAGTCAACTTAGATACCACCCTCACCTTTATGTGTTCCTGGGTTGCTTCCCAGGTATTAAGATTAGCTATCTAGACATTCTGCTAAAGGTGATCCTTATTGGGTTGGTTGTTGGGGCTTTCCTTATATGTTACTTTAAAAATTGACCCGCTTGCTCTCATGCCCAACTGGATCAGCTCTCATACCTGTCCTATTCACTATTTATAAAGAACAATTTCCACCATCCATCATTCATGGTTGTACCGCCATAGAGTATTGAAGTGCCAAATTAATGCCTTTATTCAAGTAATCAATACAGTCACCTCGTCAATGCACTATTATAAGATAGACATACCAATATATTAGATACATTTATTTAAGGTCTTACATAGTTAGTTGAAAGCCCCATTGAAAGCTTGTTTTTACCAATATCGCCGAGGTAATTTAGGAGGGGAAAAACACCCTTTCATTAAGAGGATCGCCAAAAGGAGAATGGTGGGCTATCTATAGCTTCATTTTCTCTCTTCAAATCTAGTATTTGCTCGACTGGCTGTGCTCTCTCTCTCGGGGTCAATAGGAACTGATTTATCTCCATCTCACAGTGACACTTGGGAGGAATGAGCTTGATGGACTCGCTACCGATGAGCTTTATTGACTCGCTACCACTAGTGTTACAAGGGCGAGGGAAAATATTTATTAAGGAAGGATATTAAGAATATTCCTGCGTCTCCCGCATCTAAGGTCATCTTAATGAGCTTGTTGGTTCCTCTGATAATTTGGAAGATAAAGAGAATTATATCCCAAAGGAAGTAATTGATTGATCATTCAAAATGCAAGTAACTGACTCTCTTAATTCCAGATGGATAGAGACACAAAATAGAGACAAAACCCTAGTGTGACGAGAAAATTAGCTAAAGAAGTAGCTAATTGTTTGGTACTTTAAATGTATCTTGGGTTGGGCTTCGTTAGTAAGTTGGATTCTATCTCATTAAGTAGTTGAATTGGTCCAGTATATAGGGAAGATCGACTAACCGACTAAAACCAATAGGAGACTTCGTTACAAATCCAATAGGAGAACACCAATAGGAGACTTATTTTACCAATTACTTCAGGAGAATAGCCACTAGACACTAATCCCACCAAATGGAACATATTTACACACTAAATCCACTTATTTACTACTTAATTTAGAGGATTTTAGTTATTCTTTCATTACTAACTTCGAAGGCCATTGGTGTAAGTGGGATTTCCTTTTATACAATTTGAGAAATGTCAAATGAATGACCAGCATACAAGCAAGCAAGGGAGCAAGAGAGTAGCTGAGTAGTAGACCAGGTAATCCGAATAGCAGAGGATCAGGTAAGCTAGATAGCAGGAGAGTAGCTAAGCATTAGAGCAGGTAATCCATATAGCCATATATCAGGGGAGCATGAGAGTAGTTGTTTAACTAGTGGAGATAAGCAAAAAGAGATAAGCTAATAAGGGAACACATGTATCTAGTGGGTAGGGATTCACGTGCTATACAACTACATCATGTTTGGTGTTTCATTCCTTTTCTAAGACCAAAGACAAAATCCCATCCAGTGAAACGGGCGAGCCTCCAGAAAATCCAGTTGGGAAGATTATCCTTACGGGACGAAAGCCAGTCAATTACGTGAAGGATTTGCGTGCTATACAACTACCTCAGGTGCAATGCTTCATTCCCTTTCCAAGACCAAAGACAAAATCTCATCTAGTGAAATGGGAGGGCCTCCAGAAAATCCAGTTGGAAAGCTTATCCTTAAGGAATGAAATCTAGTCAATTTCGTGAAGGAAGGAAAACCAGTCAATAGGATTTTCTAAGTATGAAAGACTCTTGCGTGAAGGCTCTATATATTGCGTGCAGGCCAAGGTAGGGAGAGAGCGATCAAATGCTTAGGTACCAAGTAAAAGGCCCAATCTAGTAAGAGAAGCTATGAGTACGACAATGAATGCTCTAGTAAAAAAGAGATCTTACTTAGGCTGAGGATACAAGTGTACATTTTCAATCCATATCTTGAGATAACAAAACCCAAATATACTAACTCTGACTTCAAAAATGTACACTTCTGCACATTTACTAACAAAATTTCCCATTGCAGTCTTTCCAAAACATATTTCAGATGTTTCAGATGCTCTTTCTCTGATTGACTGAAAATAAGAATATCATCAAGGTAAACTATCACAAAATTAACTATGAAATCTCTCAGGACTTCATTCATCAACCTCATGAAGGTACTTGGTGCATTGGACATTCCAAAGGGCATGACCAACCACTCATACAACCCATCATTTGTCTTGAAGGTTGTCTTCCACTCATCTCCTTCTCGAATTCTAATATGATGGTATCCACTCTTCAGATCTAATTTTTAAAATCATTTTGCCCCACTAAGGCAATCCATCATGTCATCCATCCTTGGTAATGGAAATTTGTATTTGATGGTAATCTTGTTAATTGCTCTGGAGTCCATACACATCCTCCATTCACCATCCTTCTTTGGGGTAAGTAATGTTGGTACTGCACATGGACTTAGACTCTTCTGAACCAACGCCTTGTCTATTAATCCTCGTACTTTCCTTTTGTCTTCTTCATTCTCTTGAGGTGTCAGTCTATATGCTACCTTGTTCAGTAAGCTAGCTCCAGGAATAAAATCAATATGGTGACTTATATCCCTCTTCGGTGGTAACTCATTGGGAAAAT
Source organism: Larix kaempferi (assembly GCA_027924585.1). Lineage (NCBI taxonomy): Eukaryota > Viridiplantae > Streptophyta > Pinopsida > Pinales > Pinaceae > Larix > Larix kaempferi. The sequence continues at coordinate 114,550 of BSBM01000436.1, forward strand.
AATCTACCACAATGTCACTAAACTCTCCTAACATCTCTTGAATCTCCTCAGGAATATCTGTAATACTACCACTCTAGGTTTACATACTACAACATAATTCAGCTCCTCCTCCTCAATCTGTTGCAAATACTCTTTTCCAGTCAGCATCAGAACTTTTGATGTCTGCTGCTATGTTGAACTCTCTCCTTGCAAAGGGTGAAGAATATGTTTTATCCCATTCTTAATAAAATTATGAACATTACTCCTACCATCATGCACTAGTTTCTTTCCAAGGTATTCCTAGAAGAATATGGCAAACATCCATGGGCATAACATCACATACAATATTATCCTTATATGTACCTATTTGAAATTCAACTTCACATTGTTCACTTACCAGAATTTGATTTCCTTTATGTAGCCATGATACTTTGTATGGAATAGGATGCTTGGTCCTCTTCAGATTCAGTTTCTCTACCATCTCTGTGGAAACAATATTGCCAGTGCTCCCAGTGTCAATCACCATCTTACAACACTTCCTTTTTGCTTTACACATGGTTCTGAATAAAGCCTTCCTTTGAATAGGTTCCACTTCCTCCTTTTCAGGTTTGAGTAAGATATTTTTCAACACTAGAGACTCTCCCTTTTCTGGCATATACTCATCCATTGTTGTCTGCTCTTGTTGCTGCTCATTCTGAGCTACATAGGCTCCCCTCTGTCCTACGTCTTCCTTCTCTAACATCTGTAGACAGCTTCTCTACCTCTTCCTCTGCCTCTACCTCTTTAGTAAGGTCCTCTCTCTCTGGAGTTACTTCCTCTATCTTGGTGTTCGTGCTGGTGTGAATTCTTAGGTCCTCCTCTTTGGGCTGCAAACCTTCCTCTTCCAGCTGTTTTCCCCTTCCTTGGGTTGAACCTCTACCTCTATTGAAGTTTTTTTTCCTCAATAGCTTCTCTTCTGCTCTCAAGGAACATTGGTATGCCTCATCCATTGTTCTTGGTGATATCATATTGATCTCATCCCGAATTTCCATTCTTAAACCATTGACATATCTAGCAGTCTGCTCTAGTTATTATTATACATATCCTGCCCTTAGGTTCACTTTGTAAAACTCTTCTATATATTCTCTTACAGTTAATAATCTCTGCCTAAGGTTTTGCATCTGTCTATAAAAGGTTAACTGGTAGTCCTTTGGTAAGAACTTTTCTCTCATATTCACTACCATTCTATCCCAGTTCTTTATCAATGGTTTGTTCCTTCTTTTCATTTCAGCTTGCACATTATCCCACCATAAGGATGCATGTCCTTTCAATCTGGTCACAACAAATCTAACTATGTTATTTTCATCAACTTAATCATACTCAAAGTATTTATCTAACTAATTTATCCAATCAATGAGGTGTTAAACAATGAGGCTTCCCTCATAGGTAGGCAACTCAGGCTTCAGCCTTGAAGTTGCTCAAAGAATTGACCGAAAGTATCTCAACTCCGGTTTTTCTCGCATAGGTGTTGCTTCTTCGTCTTGTTCTTATTCTTTAGGATCAATTACATCACCAGCTTCCGGATCTCTTCTCTTACCCATCTCCATAGCTTCCATACGTGCTTGAATTTCTCTCATTTCCTCCAGGACTTTAGCGTTTGTTGCTAACTATCCTCTACCACAGATTCTTGCTCCTCTCATGTGTGTAGCCATGTCTTGCTTTTGATGTATCACAAAAACAATCCTTCTCTGATACCAAAATTGATGGGGATGCTGGGTCAACCGCAACCAACTCAACCCTCACCCTTCCAGGATCTGGGTTGATTCACAGGAATCAGTCCTTGACTTGGCTAGAAACCAGCCTAGTCCTTCTTCCACGTAGGCCTAACCTTCAATACAGGATTTCTGCAGTGTTCTGGGGTGTCCTATCCTCGAAAATCACCTTCCACAATTTCCTTGCGGGATCACCTTCCTTTCGCAATTGCTTCCGCAATCTCCTTCTCCGCAATGGTCCTTTCCGCAATAGTCCTCTCTGCAATATTCTTTTGACACTTGTGGGTGGCGGGTTGCGGGCGCGCTCCTTGCTCTCACTAGAAAATATTTCCGTATCGCTCCTTCTCAAACTCCCTTCCGCAATACTCTTTCCGCACTCTTGTGGATTGCGGGTTGCGGGTCGTTCTTCTGACTTGCTCAACAAGTCCCTCCGCAAAGTCTCTCCACACCACTTCGCCGCTAACCTCCACAACCGTTGATCTAGGATCAAGGCGGAATCCTTCACTGGGCTTGCGGGAATGATAATTTCCGCGCAAATTTCACTTCAGGTGATATTTCCCCGTCATCGATCTTCTCTTCGGATTCGATCTAAGCCGTTCGACACCAACTCACTGGTTCGACTCTATTACTTGAAAATTTCTCGTCCAATTGATCATGGAATGATCAAACCAACTCGATCCTTGACTGGATGTTAAGAAAACTAAGCACAAACAAGACTTCCCAATTAAAGAATTGAATGGTGATTGGTAAGCAAACACATCGGGGTTCTTCACTACACACAGAAATCAAATGAACGCGAAATATAGATTCTTTCACACATAAATTAGGTCACAAATGCACACAACTCTACCTGAAAAAAACTCAAGCATTCTTGATTCAAATATACAAAAAGATGTCTTCAAAACACAGTTCTTCTATATTCACTTATAGACAATATGAAAATTGCATTCCCTACAGAATGACTCTTAACCCACAAAATGACCAACCAAAACCAATCCAGAGACAACCACTAGCTCGTTCTACTTTGCCCTACTTATTCATTCCGATCTCTAGCAAAATTCCAAACCACTCAACAACCTAACAGGCTAACAAACTCCACACTGGCGGGTTTGCATCATTACTTAGCCGACTTTCTAATCTGGCCTGATCTCCACGCAGGGACTATCAGCTCTCCGCTAGTCCTATCATACCAAAAATAGACAACACAACGAATAGTTAATGCATGCATGAATCACAATGATAACAAAAAATAGATCATCCTGTCCAAATTAGAGCTTCTCGTCCTTAGGTAGTCACAACATGTGACCACGTAATCACATTGCCGACTCAACATCGATGCTCCTGCATCAAAATCCAATTCCAAAATTGATGGATTCTTGTCTCAATCAGGATCTGAATTAACTAAAAATCAATTGGAGGTAACTGAAGATCAAATCAATCACTGTTGGCTTGATTGGATCATGATACTGGTGAGTGTTGATGTATATACAACTTCGGAATGTATTTCATATATATTTATTGTACCCTTATAAGAGATGTGTTATTCCTCTATAAGGAAGTGTCGTAATGTGTATTGACAAGTGTCGCAAGTGTGTGTACTTGCCGATGGGTTATTAGACCACCATGTGTGGGGTCGGCCCTGAAATATATATTATATTGTGGATGTACCTAGCTAGACAAGTCGGCCCCATAGTGTAACTGGGAAAACAGGTTAAGTATAAATAGGGATCGGGAGATCTCTATTCTGATCACTTGGAAACTCACACTTCTCTCACTCAGAAAGTGGCGCACTAGTGAGGAAGAGGATCATCTGCTACTAGGAGACTATCTCAGTGTATTTTGGTTGTACTTTGGTTGAGCCATTGCTCTCTCTATCTCTGAGGAAGTTGTGGGGTTTTTCACCTTAGGGTTTTCCCCACAGAAACTCTTTGTCTCTTGTCTCTCATGCTTTTGATTCTTGTGATGCTTGTGATGCTTATTATGATTGTTATGCATTGATATACTGTATATGTTATTCTCTCAGTGAATATCCTAGAGTATTGTGAATTAATGCTCAAAATTTAATATGGTATCAGAGCTAACCTGAGAAGAAGACATTTTGTAGTGACGAAAACTAGGGTTTCTTGTTTATTGGGTTTCTCTCCACAGGTTTTGGAAAAGCAGTATAGTAGATTGACTCTACTCATCAAGGAGAATCTATTTGTCCAATCAGAATTCAATTCTGAGAATTTTCAGATTTGGCCCTAAACATTAGGGTTTCCACAAAAATAGGAATTTCTGAAATCTGAATACATAGCTGGAAGCTCCTTGCAGAAATCGAAGTTTAGAGCTTTGGATCGAGATTTTTGGCTGGGTAGATCTCCGGGAAACTCAAACCCTAATTCAGGGCTCTCCCTAGTGAACCTGAGAGGACAAAAAGGAAAATCTGAAGGGTAAAGCTTTGCTGATCTCAAATTCTGAATTCACCAGGCTGATCAACTCATCAAGGCGCATCTTTCTATCCTTTAAAAAAGTTGAAATTCACATTTTGAATTTTTAGGGTTTTTTCCGACAAACCCTAATCCGGGACCAGATCCAGTTTTCAACATTTCAAGTGGTAAGACCTAAATCTTTTCTATTTCCATTTGAAGTACTCTTTAAAGATGTCTCACCACACCAAGCTTGAGGATAAACTTGAAGGGGCTGATAACTTCCGAGCTTGGAAGTATAGGATTGGGTTAATCCTGGAAGAGAATGAGTTGGACTCATATATAAAAGAAGACATCCCTATCCCAGAGGATGAAGAGGCTAAAGTATTGCATAAGAAGAACTTGGTCAAGGCAAAGAGAATCATTCTGATTCTATCAAAGACCAGCTCATACCCCATGTGTCTTCTCTAAAGACACCCAAGGAGATGTTTGACTCTTTGACCACGCTATTTGAAGGGAAGAACATAAATCAGAAGATGACCTTGTGGAACCAATTGACAGCAGTAAAGTTTTAGAATGGAGAAACCATTCAATCTTATTTTTCTAGGGTCTCCCAAATTAAGGAACAACTAGAAGCGGTAGATGAAATGGTGGAGAATGGTGAAGTTGTCATGACCACTCTAAATGGCCTACCCAGGTCATGGGATTCCTTTATTCAAGGAATTTGTGCAAGGAAGAAGTTGATTTCCTTCAACAGATTGTGGGAAGAATGTTCTCAAGAAGAAGCAAGGCTTGTGGCCTGAGAAGAAAAGATGGGAAGTGAAGATCAAGCTCTCACAGTACACACCAAGAAAGGAAGGTCAAAGAGAGAGCACTCTCATGCCAAGAAATCTTCACACTATCATCAACATAAAGATAAGAAAGATCTCAGATGCTTCACATGTAATGAGAAAGGTCATTTTGCTTCAGAATGTCATAAGAACAAAAGGAACAACGACATCAAGAAGAAGAAGGGTAGTAGGAAAAGATATCATGCTCATGCTGCTGAAGATGATGAACCACCCAAGAAGAAGGCTAGGGCAGAAAGTGATGATAGTAATGATGACTCATCAAGTGAAGAAGAGTATGTTCTAATCTCTGCTCTCACCGGTACTGTCTCCCATGGTTGTAATGATTGGTTAATTGATAGTGGGGCTTCCAAACACATGACTGGGTTTAAGGAATCTTTTGTAAACCTATCTGAACATGAATCACCCCATAAGGTGAAACTTGGGGATGATTATCAATACCCAATCAAAGGAAGTGGTGAAGCCTCCTACAACCTAGATTCTGGAAAATCTTTGAAGATGAAAGAAGTCCTTTATGTACCTGGGCTCAAGAAGAACTTACTCTCCATCTCTGCATTGGATGCAAAAGGTATGAGGGTTTCATTTGTGGATGACCAAGTCCTAATGTGGCCAAAGGGAAAGACCATAGATGATGCAATAGTGATTGGAGAGCAAGAGGGAGGTTTGTATAAATTGAAGGGACAACCTGAACATGCCATGGTGCATGAATCCATGGAGCCAAGTGAACTTTGGCATAGAAGACTTGCTCATATGCACTATAGGGAACTTCCAATTGCAAGCAAGGCTGTAGAGGGTCTTCTTGAAATCAAGACCAAACATGAAGGTGTTTGCAAAGGATGTGCAAAAGGTAAGAACATTAAGAAGGCTTTCCCAAGCAGTGAAAGCAAGGCAAAGGATATCCTGGAAATCATCCACTCAGATGTATGTGGTCCTATGTCATCCAGTTATCTGAGTGGGTATGTTTACTATGTCTCATTTATTGATGACTTCTCCAGGAAGACTTGGGTATACTTCTTGAAGAAAAAAGATTAGGTGTTTGATAAGTTCAAGTAATTCAAAACCTTGATGGAGAATCAAAATGACAATAAGATCAAAACATTTAGATCCGACAATGGTGGAGAATTCACCTCAGGTGACTTCAAGAAACTTTGCAGTGATTCGGGGATTAAGAGGGAGTTGACTGCTCCTTATAATCCTCAACAGAATGGAGTTGTAGAAAGGAAGAACAGAACAATCATGGAAGCAGCAAGGGCAATGCTGCATGACCAGGATCTACCTATGCATCTATGGGAAGAAGCAGCTAGAAGAGCTGTATATGTGCAGAACAGAACACCCCACAAGATATTGGACAACAAGACACCAGAAGAGGTATTTTCTGGTAAGAAACCTGAAGTCAGCCATCTCAGAATATTTGGTTGTCCAGTATACACTCATGTCCCAAAGGAAAAGAGGACTAAACTAGATCCTTCAGGAAAGAAGGGTATCTTTGTGGGTTACAGTGAAAGCTTGAAGGCATACAGAATATACTTTCCAGGGTTCAAGAAGATTGATGTCAGCAGGGATGTAACATTTGATGAAAACTCAGCATTCATCAAATCAAGGAAGGCACCTATCGAAGTTTATGAAGAACCTAAGGAAACTAGATTTCAAGACACTACCATGACTGAAGCAATTCCAGAAGTTGTTCGTGAGTTTGAAGATCCACAAGAACCTGTAGATCCACCCTGTGAGGATAACTCTCACAAGAGGAAACCTACATGGGCTAGAGAGCTCATTCAAGATGCAGAAAGATTTGGAATTCCAGAAGAAGAACACAGAGCAAAGAAGAGAACCAGATCACGTACCAGCTATGTTGCTTTACTCTGTGACATTATGAACAAAGAACCTTCCAGTTATGAAAAAGCAGCGGAAAAGAAAGAATGGAAGCATGCCATGGTTGAGGAATACCAATCAATAATGAAGAATGATGTTTGGGATGTTGTCCCAAGACCTAAAGAGAAGTCTGTTGTGACTTCCAAATGGATCTACAAAATCAAGCATGTTGCAGATGGCAGTGTAGAGAAATACAAGGCAAGATTCGTAGCTCGTGGCTTCTCTCAAAAAGAGGGAATAGGTTATGAAGAAACTTTTGCACCTGTAGCCAGGTATACTTCCATCAGAACAGTACTTTCCCTGGCTGCAGCAATGAAATGGAAAATACACCAGATGGATGTCAAGATTGCTTTCTTGAATGGTGTAGTTGAAGAGGAAGTATATGTGGAGCAGCTACTCAGTTTTGAAATACATGACAGGGAGTCATATGTGTGCAGATTGAAGAAAGCCTTGTATGGCTTGAAGCAATCTCCCAGAAATTGGTATGGTAGGATGGACAGTTTCCTATCAAGTTTGGGCTTTACCAAGAGTAAAGCAGATTCCAACCTTTACTACAAAGTTGAGGAAGGAAATCCTGTGATTCTACTTCTGTACGTGGATGACTTATTTGTAACAGGAGATGATAGATTGATTGCAGATACTAAGAGGAAGCTTGCTGCTGAGTTCGATATGAAAGATTTGTGAATGATGCATTATTTCCTAGGTATGGAGGTGTGGCAGAATGCAGGTGGGATCTTCCTTGGTCAAGGGAAGTACACAGTAGATATCCTGAAGAGATTCGGGATGATGGATTGCAAGGCCATGGCCACACCCATGGCATCAAACCTGAAGCTTCTATGTGATGCTTCATCTGAGCCAGTTGATATCTCTATGTATCGTCAGATGATTGGGTCCTTGATGTACTTAACGAACACGAGACCAGATATTTTCTTTGCTGTGAACACATTGAGTTAGTTCCTGACAGATTCGAGGAGTGTTCACCTGGTTGCTGTAAAGCATGTTCTGAGGTACCTGAAGGGTACAGTGGATTATGGGCTCAAGTATGAAGCGAATCAAAAGTTTAACCTGCAGGGTTATGTTGATTCAGATTGGGCAGGCAGTGCTGCAGATAGGAAGAGCACATCTGGGTGCTGCTTTAGTATGGGATTAGGTGTGATCTCTTGGTTTAGCAGGAAGCAGTCCTGCATAGCATTGAGTACAGCTGAGGCAGAGTATGTTGCAGCCTGTTCAACTAGTTATGAGGCAGTATGGCTATGGAAGCTACTATCTAAGTTATTTGATCTCCCATTGGATGCTACTGGTATCTTCTGCGATAACCAAAGTTGTGTGAAGCTGTCTGAGAACCCAGTGTTTCATGATAGGTCGAAACACATAGAGATCAAATATCACTATATCAGGGATATGGTGCAGAGAGGAGATGTGAAGCTCCTGTATGTTGTGACGGACGAGCAGATTGCAGATGTGCTGATGAAGCCACTAGCCAGGGTGAAGTTCAAGTACTTCAGGGAGAGGCTTGGTGTTCTTCAGATCGAGGACACTTCGAGGAAGAAGTGATGGACACATTTGTTGAAGCCATTCCATGTTGGAAGGAGGATCCTTCACATGGCTATGGATGTAAGCACTGGATGATGAGCATCAGGATGATGTTCTAGTTTCTGCTTTGTATGATAAGTTGGATCATTTACATGTATATGTATGTACGCATCATGTTGGATGCTGGATATGATCAGTTGGATCATTTGTACGTATTTTGTATATGCATCATGTTGGATGCTGGATATGATCAGTTGGATCATTTGTATGTATTTTGTATATGCATCATGTTGGATGCTTGGACCATGTATCTGTAAATGTATCAGGTGGATACATTGTATGATCAGGTAGATCATGTATGTTGATATGTATCATGTATTTGTATTTGTATTAGGTGGATACACTGTATTATCAGGTGGATCATGTATGATGATATGTATCAGGTAGATACTTGGTATGCATCAGGTGGATGCATTGTATGATCAGGATGATCATGATGACGAGCTTCAGGATGTTGCTCCAAATGATATGTACCAGGATGGTACAGTGATGATGATCAAGATGATCATATGTATCAGGTGGATACATTACATAATCAGTTGGATTATGTGTGATGAGTTCCGAAGACACAGATGCACAGTGCCTTTCCGACATGGTGGTAGATGTGTTCTCCCATGTGCGTTGATGTAAGTGCAGAGCCTTTCCGACATGGTGGTAGATTTGTTCTCCCATGTGCGTTGATGTAAGTGCAGAGCCTTTCCGACATAGTGGTAGATGTGTTCTCCCATGTGCGTTGATGTAAGTGCAGAGCCTTTCCGACATGGGGGCAGATGTGTTCTCCCATGGTCGTTGATGTAAGTGCTGTGAGCCTTTCACGGATGGTGGTAGGTTGGTCCTCCCATGCCGGTGAGTGTAAGTGCTATGTGTGTGCATCTGGGTTGTGCTTCGTGATACTCTGTGGTCGTGGACAGGTTGTACAGTAGCATGTAAAAGGTCCCGGGAGATCCGATAGGTTGAGATGTGTGCTCGTAATCAGTCCTGGGATGCTATTTCGAGGTTTTGTTGACTCACATAATAAGTCCTGAGGATTCCATAGTATGGCCAGTGATGATGAAGACCTGCAGGTGGTAGGCCTACATCCAGTATGAAAAAGGACTGGCCTTGTAGAACTTCCTATGATGAGTAGAGTCAGAGACTGGTTGAGATAGTAGCAACAGTGACGATGATGATGACGATGATCCCGAGAAGAAGACTTGTCTAGCAGATTTGTGTTGAGAAATACCTTCCTAGTTAAGAGGGAGTGTTGATGTATATGTAACTTCGGAATGTATTTCATCCATGTATTTCATATATATTTATTGCACCCTTATAAGAGATGTGTTATTCCTCTATAAGGAAGTGTTGTCATGTGTATTGACAAGTGTCGCAAGTGTGTGTACTTGCCGATGGGTTATTAGACCACCATGTGTGGGGTCGGCCCTGAAATATATATTATATTGTGGATGTACCTAGCTAGACAAGTCGGCCCCATAGTGTAACTGGGAAAACAGGTTAAGTATAGATAGAGATCGGGAGATCTCTATTTTGATCACTCGGAAACTCACACTTCTCTCACTCAGAAAGTGGCGCACTAGTGAGGAGGAGGATCATCTGCTACTAGGAGACTATCTCAGTGTATTTTGGTTGTACTTTGGTTGAGCCATCGCTCTCTCTATCTCTGAGGAAGTTGTGGGGTTTTTCACCTTAGGGTTTTCCCCACGGAAACTTTGTGTGTCTTGTCTCTCATGCTTTTGATTTTTGTGATGCTTGTGATGCTTATTATGATTGTTATGCATTGATATACTGTATATGTTATTCTCTCAGTAAAGATCCTAGAGTATTGTGAATTAATGCTCAAAATTTAACAGTGAGGGAAAGTTGGCATCATTTAAAGGGGGTGCATATTTCCACAAGGAGGGCACATTTGTATGTTGGGTGAATCTCATTGGAGGGGAGGAGTTCCCAAGGTAGAGGAGGTGCACCTCTTCTGAGGTGGCGCCTCCCTCTTGATTCTAACTCCCTCTCTTCCCTTAATCTACTCCATCAATCCCTTGATTCTCTCTAAGGATGTGCCCTCATGCTCTTATGAGCTCATGCGCCCTCCCTCCCTTGATTTATCTATAAAAGCAAGCTCTCTTCCTCCATTTGAAAGGGTTGGAGTTGTATGAGAAGAGTGTTCTTGCTATTGTAATTGTCTCATTCATTGTATTGTTGGAATAAAAAAGAAGCGTTGGAGGCTTAATGGTGTGATGATTTTATTGGATGACCATTGTTAATGTCTAAGGTAACATGTATCTAATGTGTTTTCCTTTCTCTTGCATTTATGTATTGTGGGTCCGGCCATTGTAGAATTGTTCTCAATTGATAGAAAAATTCATATAATAAGTTTATTATTTGATTTGTATTGCTCAAGTATGTGTAAAGTTAAAGATTTAGCATTCTAATAATTTTATTATTATGTTGCTCTAACATTTTATATGCATGTCACTGGATCTCACAAACTTTATGCAAGTATTTTTTGAATAGCTACAGGTCACCATGGAAAGAAACTTGAACAAGTTTTTTCACTTTGCTCTCCAAACATACATGTGGCATAGTCCAATAGTATTCCACCAGAGGCCTCTACAAGAACTCTATCTGGCATCAAGACCGCTTCTCCTTCTCTTTCTCCTCCTTAAGAAAATTTTTCTTGGTTACCGGTTTTTTTACCCTCGAATCTAGTTTCTCTTTCAAATTGAAATTTACTTATCATACACAAATTGGTTATATGTTTAGATCTTGCAATTAAAAGCTTCATTTTACTATATCTAACTTAACTAGCTTCACTTTATGCAAGTCATTTCATAACAAAATTTTAAGACTTGAGGTAGAAGTTATTTGCTTTGATTTTAAAAGTTTTATTTGGCAATTTAAAGTTCTTTATTGGCTATCCCAAAAATAAATCCAAGATCCTCCAATTGACTTGTCATTTTGAGTTCTTTTAGTCATTTGTGTAAGTAGTTTAACTTAGATTTTTTTCAACAATTTTTCTAGTTCACCCAAATAACTTTTGAAGAGATTTTGGGCATTTTAAGCACTAATTTGTTCATTGTTATTTTTAGCAGGTTTTTAGACATTTTGGGCAAAAAACCAAGTTTCTAGCCAACCCGAAGCATTCTCGCTTCATCCGACAATTTGTCTTAATTTTATTTGTAAGCCTTTGGATCGAAATCTGTAAATATCCAAGGCATTATTTCAGAGATTATTTTAATCCATAAATAAAGAGAATAGCAAGTGGGCTACCCAGTGCCCACACCCCAAACCCCTTGGGGGGTTTTGCGTCGTTTTGTGATTTCTTCATTTTTTTTCTTAGTTAGTTTTTAATTTCAATTTAATAACTTAAAATTAACTTTTGAAGTGTCCGATCCAAATATAGGCCTTCAAAATGTACTCGGGACTTAGGATTTAACTTGATTTGGTAGGCAATATACTTTGGTAGATAAATGTATTTTCCAAGTTTAATTCATTTTTTTGCAAAGCAAATAAACACTAACCCACTACGCTCTACCGAAGTACCAAAAGGGAAAATATACTCTTAGTGTAGTAATTAAATCACACTTTCCTTTTTGTTTTATTTTTCGCAAGTTAAAGTAATGGACCCGACATTGCTCTCTTGAAGTATGCTCTCGCTGTGACATAAATGGATTTTCCTGAGTACATAATTGGATGATCATAAAATAGATTCCTTGTGAGTAGTAATTAGTCTCACATTTTGTAATTTGACCTCCCCAAAATATTAAAGTCTAGTGTCTCGGTTTTACCTCATGTGGGAAAAAATTACAGAGAAAGCGGGAACAACTAGAACGTGGCCGCAGGGCCTCATCAGGGTACACCCTAGTTTTATGTAGTGTTTAACATCCCCCTGTGACTCCATATAGCCCACATTTTCTCATGTAGGGAAATACTTGGTGAGTCTGGATATATTCCCAACACCATTTTGGTATATCGGGAATCCCCCTCCCCTCTAATCAACTCATCATATTAATAAATAAAACTAACCAAGAACACTCGCAAAACATCTACAATACAACAACATTTCACTCTCGACTCCATTTTTGGCACTGGTCTTATTTCAAGTTTTAGTCTTGTGTTTGAAATCATGTGTTAAGTGGTTATAATTATATTATGTTGTTCATCTAATTTCATATTTGCAAGTGATTTTTGCTTTCAGTGATTATTTCTAAAACTCCTTAAAAAACTTACCCATTCACCAATTAAATAGCTTAATAGCCTTAGTAACTTATAGGGACTACCCCCTGGGCGTCGTTAGGAGTTCTTCCTAAATAGAGGAGTTGAGTGTTGAGTGACAGTATCAAAACTCGAGACTTTCCCCCAAGGATCACACCTAAGAAACTTGAATATATCTGTTGCGACAACCCCCAGGTGCGTGTTCCAGCGGAAACACCCTTCGGCCTCTTTATTTTTGGTTGGATATGCACTAATCTAGTAAAAAATACATAGAGTGGCAGCTCCTCTATCACAAAATTCTCCACGATACAGTTTACCTCCTTCACGGTGCAATCTACGACTCCAATGATTAACAAAGCTCTCTCACAGTTGTTTTTTTACACAACTATAGTGGTGGCAACTGCTCTTACTACGCAACTTGTTTCACTTGGAACTAGGAAATCATATGCAATACACAGTGAAACACCTTTAAACATGTCCTGTCAACATCTTAGAAACTGGCTCAACCTCCACAACTCCTAGGCACACATCCCAACTCACGTCCTCTTACACACACAATTTCTCGGAACAACAATCTATTATCCCTATCCTATCCTATCCTCTATTCTTAGGATAAGTAATCACCATCTCTCTCTCATCTTCGTGGGCACTCTCGTGAGGGATTCAAGTGCAAGAACCTCAGTCTGATACCATAATAGAAAACATCATAACACAATGGGAGAGTATGAACGAAGTCTCTTGGTTGATTAACCATTGCTAACACCATACATATTTATACAATACTCAACAAATCTCAACCATTGATCTAGTCACACAATCAAGGGTTGTAATTGTTTCTTCTAGACAGTTCTCTTTGCTTTAGTCAAGAGTTAATTTATTAAATCCTTATCTCTATCAACTACTCATCTATCTAAATACTCACCTATTCTTCTAGTTCATCTTTTCATGTACCTATTCAACAGGTCATGGGCTCAATAATACAACAAGTATGAGTTACATACTCCAACAATAGCAATTAGGCTGAACCGTTATAATGATTAGTGTTTATGATGTTGAAAACGAAGTAGCAATTAGGTTGAATTTATTATCATTTAGGTTGAACCTTTATATTGATTTATATTTGTGATGTTGAAAATGAAGTAGCTATTAGGTTGAATTGATTTGTATTTTTGATGTTTGTAGTGAATAAAAATGGATGAAATGTTAAACATCACCATCTCCATTTTGATCTTTATTTTTCGGCTAATAGGTTAAGGATGTTTTTTTAACTTTTCTTTATAATAATATTTTCATTCTCATTATATCTTAACTCTAAATTTTATTAATTAATAAAATTATGATAAATTATAATAAAATGTGTTATTATTTATAATAAAATTATAATGATGATGACGATGATTATTAATGTCTATTGAGACAAACTTTCATCTATTAGACCTGAAGAAGAAATAAGGGAATTATTTATGTTGTTTTTTTTAACAAAAGCTTTTCTAGCTCACTATAGTTTTGGCAAATTAGGAGGTTATAAAGGTTGGTATTGTAGCAAATACTATGAAATTGAGATCTAATGTAGTTGTAAGCAGAGCACTCGAGAGAGAGCCTTTTATAATTATGGCAAGAATATCAAAAATAATTATTTTAAGGTCATAAATTATGAAAAGTTTTTCTATTTAAAATGTTATCATTTATAGCATAATTTCAAATTGGAGTAGGTTATATATTTTTAAGTCAATAATTGTATCTTGATTCTTATGAATAAAATCCCTTAAGATGTAAATTGTTATACAATTTTATAACTCTATAATGGTTACCTGTATATAATTAAAAAATATTAAAAACCAACCTGAAAGAATGTGTAAAAAAAACTTAAAAAAACTTATAATAGATACACTAGATAAAAAGAAGACTGACATTTTTATAAAGAGTGTTCAATTTTTATTTTTTTTAATGTTGGGATAAATTTTATTTTTTTGCAAAATGAAGTTATTAGTATTTTTATTTATTTATTAAGATCTCTAAAACTAAAAAGATTAGAAAAGTAAATTGTATTGTTTAATTGATTAAAAAATATTCTTGAAGTTATAAAGTTTATAGTTTATGTACTATTAAAATGTTTAAAATTTAAAGTTTATGTACTGTTAAAATGTTTGGTATAAATTTATGAAAACTTTGAAAATTATATTCAAATACAATAAAAATAAAATTTATGAAATTAATATTTTATAATTAAAAAAATATATTATAACAATAAAGCACTAATTTTAATATACTCTAGTAACTATACAAAAAAGTTTGTATTTTTTTAACTAAAGAAATAATTAAAAATGCATTAAGTATGATAAAATTTATGAAATAAAGTTTATTAAAATTGTTTATTTATTTATAAAATTATAACTAAATATCTAAATTACATATATTTATAGCTTTAAAATAATAAAATAAATAATTTTTTAATAAAAATATAAATATATTTTAAATATAATTTTGATAATAATAAATTCACAAATAAATTTGTTATTATAAAATAATTACAAAGTGGTAACTTATAAATTGTTAAGTTTAATTATACTCCCTCCCCTCTTTTACGAGTGAAGTTTTGAATTCATTTCCAAAACCTAAATTTAAAAGAAACTATTGGCCTCTTTTGATGATTCGTAATGTATAATATAAGTTGGTTGGAAAAGTATTTTCACTCTGCAAAT
The DNA here is from genome assembly GCA_027924585.1 of Larix kaempferi. Classification (NCBI taxonomy): domain Eukaryota; kingdom Viridiplantae; phylum Streptophyta; class Pinopsida; order Pinales; family Pinaceae; genus Larix; species Larix kaempferi. Next base: position 129,909 of record BSBM01000436.1, read on the forward strand.
GCCAAATATTCGATCACTTAAAAATGTCGTGATTGATAAAATTCATAGCATAATATATGTCGACAAATAATTCATATCCAAATAATTTATATTTTCGTGGACAACAAATGCAAATTTTAAAAGATATAAAGACTATTGTGTTCTCATTATATTTTTTTTATCGAACTAGTTGTTGGGATTAATTTCATACTACCATCTTTATTGTAATTCTCTACACTATAAATATGCATTTAAGGCTATTTGGACATCATATTAATTGTCTAGAGCCATAGGAATGATGTTTCTACTAAATGTATCCTTCTTGTTCATAACACCTCCTCCCATACATTGTAATGGATCGAGAAGTGGGTGAGGCACAACAACTCTCAAACCCGTTGGCATCTTATTAGATCCACTTTGTAATTAGGCAATGGATCACAAATCTAAATACAACGGATCACAAATCTATGTGAGTAATTCCAGTAAGTTTGTCGTGCATTGTATTTGCCGGAAACCGTAAAATTATCATGTATAAATTTATTTTTGATTAATGAAAATAACATTTTGTGCTTTTGGCTAGCTCATTTTTCCGTTGTGCCCTTCGTCAATTGGTATCCGAGCAATGCTCTATCCTATGCCCAAGAGAGCCCCCTGGAAACACTCCAATCTCTAATAGGTAAAAAGTGCACTTTGTATGTTTTATCTTCCTTGGATTTATGAGAAATTGTTGTATTTATCTTGCATATGTCTGGGATTAAGAGAGACTGATCACCTCTCTTCTGCCATGAGCTCAAGTTTTATTGTAGGTAAGTGCTTTCTTTTTTCAGGGCCTTGGAATATTAAATAAGGTCAATCTATCCACGAGTGATTCGTGAAGACCAAATTTAATGTCAATGGGGATTCCCTCCAGACATCCAAAAATGAAGATACATTATCATGAGATGTGCTACTTTTAAATCTTAAGTTTTAAGAAGCATGATCCAGTAGTGTCTCACCGGAAGACAACAACAAGAAGACTTTTGGTCAAAGATTGCAAATGGATCCAAAATGAGACATATGAAGGATTGATATGAAGAATATAAAGATCGTTGTTCTATAGGTCAAGTGCCATTTCAAAATCCATGTTTCCATGCTTCCCATTGCTACAAAACAATCATTTTAGAAGACCTAAGACTCATCATGCTCATTCATTAGCTCCATGTTATGCTTATGCATTTCCTTCTTCCCATTTTGATATACATGCTTGTTGAAGTTAATAAATATTTCATTTCCTTATGTGGTTGATAATTTTTTTCTCATGAACATCATTTATGTCACCACCGTCATCAGATTAAATTAAACCTCGATCATTCCATCACTTTCATGACTTTTTGATCCATCCATCCCTAACTCGCACAATAAATTCAACTTGAATCACTTACAATGTCAAGCTCCCTCACCACCCTACCCATTTTCCAAATAAAATTCGATGGTGAAAACCTACCTCAAGCGCCATCAAACCTTGAAATTATTGAAAACCAGCTTGTTGGTGGGCATCCCTTAGGAATTAAAAAACAAATCTTACTATGAAAACCATTTGGGCGTAGTTAGAAGGATCTTGTTTGAAAACTAGCTTGCTGGCGGACAAGGTTTGCAAACAAATTGAGAAATAAACTATTCCATCCAAGTTTCTCTTTAAATAAAGTTTCCTGTATTTGCTACTCCATTCGAAAAGATCATTTTTCAGCTCCAAATCTTCATTGCAATTCATCATGATATGAGCTCCACATTCCACATTGTTCTTTCTTGCAAGTTTTTACATCATCGTGGACCACATCAAATCTCGTGTTTCTCAGGATGCTGCTGAATATTTCATGACATTCTTAGGAAGGTAGATGTATGCTTCTTTTTCCTTATTGTCAGTCAATATCATGGAACATTATATATTTGTATTTGGAAAATCAGTTGAGCCTGTACTTCTCATTTGTCATATTTCCAAGAGCAAAACAAGTTCTTAGTTTGGGGCAAGGGGCACAGCATTACCTACCATGACTACCCCAATACCCATCATAATCCTTACATTACTCAGCATCATTCTTTCCCATCCCTATCATCCTTGCTCAACCCAAACATTCATCCTTCTATTTAAGCATTAGGCTCATCTTTACTTCCCTAGTTGATCCCACTCTGAAATCTACTAACACCCAAGCATGAAAATGATATTTCTACATAAGACCTATTGTTGCCACACAAAAACCAACCATGGGAAGTCTTACTACTATCACACAAGAACCAGCAAAAAGAAAAAGGGAAGCAACTCATATACAAGACGTGGACACGATAGGAAGAAGGGAATATGATGGCCACAAGAACCTATAATCAGAGTCCGCCATATCTTGGGGAAACAACACCTGCAGCTTATCTTGTGGAGTGTCGTAGGAGAAGGCCAGTATATGCATGCAAATATGTTGCTGGATTCCAACTGAAAGTATGTATGAGAGAGGAGAAGACTACGTCTGGCCTTTGATAAGAGCTCAAACCTGCATACGTAAATTGCCACGACGTCACCCTTCCGTGACTTTTAAGCTTGAAAAGACACCTGGGGAATGATGCGGCTGACTTTTAACATTTCACAAAAGTGGTTTCACAAAGCTCTTAGCTGGTTTCTAATACCATTTTGATATATGCGATATTTCAAAAAAATGACATGTGTGACGGAATTTTTTGTTTTGCAACCATCAACCATCCATTGCCTTTTGTGTATGTGGACGGTGCGAGATGCATCATGAACAGTCGATTTTGGAGTGGATAGTAATCATAGGATCTTGACCATAAAAAAAAAAACCTTGAATCTTCTGAAGAGGCTCCTCGTGAATTGGTGTCTAATAGTTGGGCACTCTCTGCTGGCCCTTAATTTGTATTGTATTTTTTATTGCAGGTGCAGCAATTAGAGCATTGGAGTTAATCGTTCGGGCCGTTTTAATAAAAATACGAAAACCCTTCTTAAGACCGAGAAAGCTATTTTGTCTTTTTAAAGACCAAAATGATGAAAATACTATGCATAAAAGCCAAAACCTTTAACCTGACTTGAAATTGTGTGCAGTTTTCATCTTAAGTGCTGCGCCGTATTGATTGTGTTAGAACCTGCAATTTTGAAATCGATGCATTGAGCTAAAGAGCTGTTGCCACCTGTTACACCCTCCGGACATGTGCAAGATTAACTCGACATTCGTCTGTTTCCTTCCATTAGCACTTATAATCTGTGGTGAATTCATTTCAAAAAGCCATAAACTCTATCTCCATTTTCATCACGATTTCATGCCTTGTAGAATGCTGTTGGCCTCAAAGCTATCGTCTTCATTAATAAAGACTATGGCTGGCTGCAACTTCATATGCTAAGGAGAATACAACAAACTCATGCTTTTGGGCATTACTAACCATTTTCTCACGAGATATATTATCCGATCATTGATATATTGCATCCTATTAACGTAAAATACAGATTTACCTGAAAACAAATTTGGTGAAGTTTTTTTGGAGATTTATCCAGTGATAACAATTTTCCCATTTTACACTACTATTTGCCCGTCAAAATTTTATAATTTTTTTGCCCAAAATTATAGAGTGCTAACATGGGGGAAGAGGCACACCATTACCTACCATGACTACCCAATACCCATCATAATTGTAATACCCCATTTTGCCCTCGATGCAAATACTGTTTATGTACAGTATGTGTAAAATGCCCTAGTGTGGAGCTCAAGGCCAAGGCCCCACTAGTGGATGTTTTGATTTATTGCTTAGGCAAGTATTGATACAGTTTGATTATTCATGGGCTGCTAAGCCATGAAGAATGTAAATGTTGTAATTATTATTGAATGAATAAAATAACCAAGAAGTTGGCTAAGGAGGCAATGAATGAGAAGGGGCCAAGTGTATCCACTAGGGAGGTGAGGGGGTTTAGGATTGGTTGTCCATGTTTCCACATGTCTGATTGTGAACTCATTTTGACCTCCCTGCTGACATTAATGCAATTGCAGAGGGCAGTTGGGAACCTTGATGGTTGAGGCCGCTGGAGTATGGACCATGCCTGCGATTTCTTATGGCAGGGCATGGCTCTGATCACGTGAGCGTAAAGGCATCGAACTGCTTGGAAAAAACTCACAGAGCCTGTTGTGGAGGGGGGGGGATTCATTGAGACACACATTCATCACTCACACACAAAATCTTGGTTGGAGGGCTCGCGCTACCATTGTTGAGACCATCGACCCTCGTAGAGGATTCACATGCGTGTTTCCTATAAACAGCATGCCCCTGTCTATGAAGAACTAGCTAAGAACGAACAGTCGTGGCACCTTGTGTCTAAACTCCTAGTACAATGACAGATAGAGTCAATAGAGGAGGTTGCAAAGTGGTTTGAGGAGAGAAACCATGGGAAAACCTCAGGTTGGGAGATATCTTGTTGTAAACTGTGGGAGAAGGGTTGGATTGCTTGAGGAACTCAGTGAAGGCTATAGTCTCAATGAACTAGTGACTGGACCTTTCTATGCCCATCCTGGAATAGCACTGGAAGGGAAGGACCTTGTGAGACTGTACAGCAGTGATAGGATCTTCCTTGTGTTGGATGTGGTAGGTATTGTGGGTGCTAGGTCGGCTGTGAGCGACTAGACCTTTCTATGCCCATCCTGGAATAGCACTGGAAGGGAAGATGCCTTGAGAGACCGTGTGATTGTGCAGTAGGTCTTCCTTGTGTTGGATGTGGTAGGTATTGTGGGTGCCAGTCAAGTGAGTGCTGAGATTCCTGTAGTTCTGTGGTTGAACTCACTGGTTCAACAATGCCTCCTTACTATCCCTGTATGTTGGAAGAACCCCTGTAGGTTGGCTTAGCATGGGTAGGTGCCCTGGAATGCTTGGTAAACCCAACTACAGACTGGTTTAGCATGTGAATGGAGCCTTGACTATGAGATAACCTATTATCCCTCCTTAGTGGATACACTGCCCAGCACGGGGGTGATCTCTTAGCCGAAAGATTACAGGCTGGACAGAGATATAAGGTTGGGTGGAACGTTGCTCTCACTTAGCCAGTCGCTTCGGAATTCAAAGATAAGTATTATGTTATGGTAAATGATGTGGTTTCATTATTATGATGAATGCTTGTGTAATCATGGAATTGTTGTATGTATGGTTATATGAGTGGTTGATATGAAGTCATGTACAGGCCTGAGTAACAGGTTGAATCCACTGTGTGTATTTATCTTGTATTGCGGGAACTAATGCTTGTAATTCTTGCATATGATAGATGTGTGAGTTAAATATGTGGATGCATGTTATATGCGATGATGTATGATAGAGTTCCATTGTTTTGGTAATGAATGTGATGTATACTAACTCTGTGAAGGAAATGTATATTTATATTTGATCCTTGAGAAGGTAGAGAAGCCCTGGAAGTGGCTTTAGGAACCTCTATGGGTTGGATAGCAGGAAGAGACCTTGGCAGGTTGAAGGTTGGAATGTTTGAGTGTGAGTAAGAACAAAACTTCAAAGAAGGAAATGAGATGGTTAGATGCCTCACCTGGTTAAGGGGATGCTACTATTGGATACAGTTATCCATGAGCTTTCCAACGGTACCAATCTTGCCCCATTTGGATATTGGAGGGAGGAGTTATGCCCCTTGGAAGACTGATGAAGTTACCCTTGTAGAAACAAGGTTCTGCACGCATGATTCCGCGGGTTGCGGGTATGCCAAAATCCACGTTGAGAGTTTTGGGCCTCCCGCAATCCTGAACCCGAAAGTAGCGGGTTTCGGGTTGCAGGTTCGCCAAAACTCGCACTTCGGTATTTAGACTTCTCGCAACCCGCACCCGACATTGCGGGTTTCGGGTTTCGGGGTGACCACCCCTGCAGTGGAGCAGTTGGAATTGGGTTTCGGGTTTCGGGTTGTGGGTTTTCCAAAACTTGCACTAAGTGTTTGTACTTCCCGTAATCCTGAACCCGAAACTGTGGGATCCATTGTTGCGGGATTCAAATTTCGGGAATCGTTGTGTGGGATGCACGTTTCAGGATTCGTTGTTGCGGATTCGAGTTCTTCAACTGTGTGTATGGGCACTCAGTCAATGGTTTCAGGAGAAAAAAATGGATCACGGTCTCCAGCCGGCCAGGTGGGTCAGAGGGGACATGACAGAGTGGTATCAAAGCTTTAGTTGCAGCACTGGGAGCTATTTGGGCTGGATGGCACATGAATTTGGGTCAAGAAATGCGCCATAACGTGATTTTTTAAATGGACTTAATTGCTTGATTAATTGTTCAGATGAATAATTCCTGGTTTAGATGAGTATGATATAGTTTATTTGCATGCTTATGATGTCTAATAGAATGTGTGTGATATACACAGAGCTAGCAGCAACTGTAAGACGAATTGTATCACGGTGTAGTGCACAGTACGGGGTGAGGATGGTTACCTTGAATGATGCGCAGGACCCATTTGGGTCGGAAGATGATGTATTGGGTGAGAATGTGCAGGGAGCACATACAGAAGCCGAGTCTGATGGAAGAAGGGAGCAAGTGACGCCCCCAAACTTGGCTGAAACTATGGTTAGCTTCAATGAGCGAATGATGAAAGCACAAGAAGAGTAACATCAACTCAATGCATCCATTTTGCATAGTCTCATAGACTTGCAGCAAAGGATTAACAAAGGTTCTAACCCGATTCACGAAGGCCGAGAAGAAAGAAATGCAGAAAGTCAGTCTAGGGGACGTTCCATGAAGAGAACTCCAAGCCCTAGAAGGGGTTTTGTGGGATAGAAGCACATGACACCCTCCCCTAAGTTTTCTTCCAGCAGGTCAGAGGATTCTAAGGGTTCTCAAGGGAGCCCAGGACGCACTGCCAGCAAAGGTAAAGGCAGAAAGAAGCACAGAGGTATTCCATAGGGTGAATTTAGGAAGGCAAGGCCTCCTACTTTTGATGGTGAAACTAAAGAAGGTCAAGAAGTAGAGGCATGAATTCTTGGAATGAAGAAGTACTTCAAAATGCATGAATATTCAGAGAATGAAAAGGCTAAGGTTGCTATTTACAACCTTAGTGGAAGAGCTTCTATCTAGTGGGATCACCTCATGTAGGTGAAAGGAATCAGTGAAAGAAGAGTCAGTTGGGGTAGATTCCAAAGATACTTTCAGGAGAAGTACCTATTGGCTAGGTACTATGATAGCAAAAGAAAAGAGTTCAATGAGCTCAGGCTAGGACAGAACACTATGGAAGAGCATGTCCATAAGTTTCTGGAGTTGCTGAGGTATGTGGAGTACATCAAGGATGAAAGAGAGAAGATTCAATGCTTCCTTGGTAGCCTACCACAGAGCTACAGAGATCGGATAGAGTTTGTAAATCCACCAAGCTTGGATGAAGCTATCAGGATGGCAGAGCATTGCTATGAGTAGAATAAAGGTAAGGTAGAGGCACAGCCACCGTGGAAAGTTAAACCCAAGGGAAGGTTTGATCAGAGGAAAGGTGAGGCCAAGCCACCATTCAGAAATCAGCCTGGGAAATTTCCACAAGGCCAGAAAGCAAGAAGATAGTTCAAGCCAGCTATAGCAGTAGGAAGGACACCAATGGGGCCACTTCAGTGTTGGGGTTGTGGGGAGAACCACAGGCTCAGAGATTTCCCAACTGCAAAGAAGAACCCCAAGGTCTTGCACAATGTTAGAGGAGCAACTACAGTAGGGGATATGGCCAGAGCAACGCTTAGGATTTATGCAGTGCTGGATGATCACCAAGCAGACCATCAGCCCGTAGTAGTAGAAGTTGCAGCTAAGATTGTTGAGCAGCCTATTTCTGTTTTGATTGATCCAGGGTCTACTCACAGTTACATATCTCCTAAGGTAATTGAGAGTTGTTCCCTTGGTAAAGTGAAGCATGACAATGCTTGATTAGCTCAATTAGCCACTGGTACCAAGAGAAAGGTCAGTGAAATAGTGAAGGAATGTCCTAAGAATTGAATGGACTCCTCGCACATGCAGAATTGAATGTCTTTCCATTAGGGTCATATGATGCCCTGATTGGCATGGACTGGTTGGAAAGGCATAGAGCCAAGGTGGACTGTTATGAGAAAGCAATGGAATGCCTTGATGATGAAGGCCAACCAAGGCTGGTTAAAGGGATTCCAAAGCATGTTTCAGTAAGGTAGATTTCAGCTTTGCAATTAAGAAAGTTTCATAAAAAGGGTTTCTAGTTATATGCTGTACATATATCAGGTTCAGTAGAAGATAGGGGACCTAGGATAGAAGAATTCCAAATATTGCAGGAGTTCTAGGACGTGTTTCCAGATGAGGTTCCGGGATTGCCACCTAGGAGGGACATCGATTTTTCTATTAATCTTGTTCCGGGAGCAGCGTCGAACTCCAAAGCTCCTTATAGAATGAGCACACCAGAGTTGGTAGAGTTGAAGATGCAGCTGCAGGAATTGATAGACAAAGAATATGTTAGACCGAGTGTATCCCCATGGGGTGCACCAGTATTGTTTTTTAAGAAGAAGGATGGAACATTGAGGTTGTGTATTGATTACAGGAAGCTCAATAAAGTGACAATTAAGAACAAGTATCCCTTGCCAAGGATTGATGACTTGTTTGACCAGATGAAGGAAGCTAGAGTATTTTCCAAGATTGACTTGAGGTCTGGGTACCATCAGGTAAGGATAAAGGAAGAAGACATTCATAAGACAGCCTTCAGGACTAGGTATGGTCATTATGAATTTACAATGGTGCCGTTTGGTCTTACCAATGCACCTGCTACATTCATGTGTCTCATGAATAGCGTCTTCAGCAAGTATTTGGATAGGTTTGTGATTGTGTTCTTGGATGACATCCTTGTGTATTCCAAGAACAGGGAAGAACATGATGAGCATTTGAGAATGTTATTACAAGTCCTCAGGGAGCACCAGTTGTATGCTAAGCTAAGTAAATGTAACTTCTATCAAGAGAAGGTATAGTATTTGGGTCATGTTATATCAGCAGAAGGTATTGCAGTAGATCCAAAGAAGATTGAGGCCATTATGGATTGGTCCACTCCAAGGAACGAAGTAGATGTTAGATCTTTCATGGGCCTTGCTAGTTACTATAGAAGGTTCATTAAGGGCTTCTCCAAGATAGCCCACCCCATCACCTCATTGCAGAAGAAGGACATTAAATTCACATGGTCTGAAAAATGTGAAAGAAGTTTCCAGCAGTTGAAGGAGTTGCTTATTGGTGCACCTGTTTTGAAGATCGCAGATCCAAATAGGGATTTCGTGGTATGCATGGACGCTTGCATTGAGGGACTCGGTGGAGTGCTAATGCAAGAAGGCTCTGTAATTTTTTATGAGTCAAGGAAACTCGAAGAGCACGAAAGGAACTATGCCACCCATGACTTAGAGCCTGCGGCCATAATTCACGCTCTCAAGAGATGGAGGCACTATCTTTTGGGAAGAAGATTTGAGCTCAGAACGGATCATATGAGTTTAAAATACTTGTTTGACCAGCCAAATCTGAATGCAAGGAAAACTAGATGGATGGAGTTTCTTTGCGAGTTTGATTTGGAGATTAAGCATGTCAAAGGTAAAGAGAACAAAGTTGTTGATGGACTCAGTAGGAGATTCTATACTGCAGCAATAAGTAGATGTGAATTGGATTTGAAAGCAAGAATTTTAGAAGCTCAAGATAATGATGAAGTCTATCTCCAGATTAAAGAGAAATTGCAGCAGAACGTTATAGAGGAGAAGTATGCAAGATACTAGCTGGGCAAGGATAATGTTCTCATCTATCAGAACACTAGACTGTACATTCCAAATAGTGCAGATTTAAAGAAGCTGGTGATGGATGAGATACATCAGAAGCCATACTCAGGACACCTAGGGTATCATGAGACTATAGCAGCAGCAAGGAAGCAGTACTTTTGGCATGGTATGAAGAAGGACATAGCTGAGTACATTGCCAGATGTCAGAAGTGCCAACAAGTCAAGGCAGAACATCAACATCCAGCAGGATTGTTGCAGCCCTTACCCATTCCAGAGTTGAAGTGGGAAGTGATTTCCATGGATTAAATAACAGGACTGCCCATGACAGTGAAGAAGCATGATTCAATCATGGTTTTGGTGGACAAGCTATCTAAGGTATCTCATTTCATTCCGGTCAAGTCCACTCATTAGGCTAATGAAATTGCAGATATCTTCATGAGGGAGATATTCAGATTGCATGGATTTCCCAAGGCAATAGTTTCAGATCTTAACACCAAGTTCACATCCAATTTTTGGAAAGGTTTGTTCCAAGAGTTGGGAACTTAGTTGAAGTTTAGCACAACCTATCATCCTCAGATAGATGGTCAGACTGAGAGAGTAAATCAGATCCTTGAAGATATGCTAAGGATGTATGTGATGGATAAGCCATCTAAGTGGGAAGACTATTTACACTTAGTGGAATTTGCTTATAATAATGGGCATCAAGCATCATTGAAGATGAGTCCTTTTGAAGTGTTGTATGGTAGAGGATGCAGAACTCCAGTGAGCTGGGATAGCCCAGTGAACAGAATAGTGCTTGGACCAGAGATGGTTGAGGAGATCGAACAAGAAGTTGTTAAGATCAGGTAGAATTTGAAGGCAGCACAGGACAAGAAGAAGAGTTATGCAGATATCAGAAGAGTGTATAAGGAATTTCATATTGGGGATCATGTCTACTTGAGCGTGAGACCCAGGAAGAGTTCCATGAGATTGGGAAGTTGTGCCAAGTTGGCAACCAAATACTGTGGTCCATTTGAAGTCCTTGATAGGATAGGGCCAGTTGCATATAGGATTGCATTGCCTGCTAACATGAAAGCTCATAATGTTTTCCATGTATCTTTACTTAAGAAATATGTACATGATCATAATCATATCATTGATTGGCATGTGATATATGTGGAATCAGAGGGAGAATTCTAGGTGGAGCCTACATGCATCCTCAACAGGAAGGTTACCTTTCTCCGGAACTGGGCCATAGGGTAGGTAAAGGTGCAATGGAGGCACCTTAGCCCAGAGGAGGCCACGTGGGAGATGGAGGATGCCATAAAGGAGGCATTCCCATTTTTGTTCAGTTTTGAGAACACCGAGGAAGGTGTTATTTTAAGGGAGAGGGAGTTGTAATACCCCATTTTTCCCTTGACGTAAATACTGCTTATGTATAGTATGTGTAAAATGCCCTAGTGTGGAGCTCAAGGCCAAGGCCCCACTAGTGGATGTTTTGATTTATTGCTTAGGCAAGTATTGATATAGTTTGATTATTCATGGACTGCTAAGCCATGAAGAATGTAAATGATGTAATTATTATTGAATGAATAAACTAACCAAGAAGCTGGCTAAGGAGGCAATGAATGAGAAGGGGCCAAGTGTATCCACTAGGGAGAGGTGAGGGGGTTTAGGATTGGTTTTCCATGTTGCCACATGTTTGATTGTGAACTCATTTTGACCTCCCTGCTGACATTAATGCAATTGTAGAGGGAAGTTGGGAACCTTGATGGTTGAGGCCGTTGGAGTATGGACCATGCCTACGATTTCGTATGGAAGGGCATGGCTCTGATCACGTTAGCGTAAAGGCATCGAACTGATTGGAAAAAACTCGCAAATCCTGTTGTGAACCTGGGGGGGGGGATTCATTAAGACATGCATTCATCACTCATGCACAGAATTTTGGTTGGAGGGCTCGCGCTACCATTGTTGAGACCATCAACCCTCGCAGAGGATTCACATGCGTGTTTCCTGTAAACATCGTACCCCTGCGTGTGAAGAACTACCTAAGAATGAACAGTCGTGGCACCCTGTGTGTAAAATCCTAATACAATGACGGATAGAGTCAATAGAGGAGGTTGCAGAGCGGTTTGAGCAGAGCAACCATGGGAAAAGCCCAAGTCGGGAGATATCTTGTTGTAAACTGTGGGAGAAGGGTCAGATTGCTTGAAGAACTCAGTGAAGGCTATAGTCTCAATGAACTAGTGACTGGACCTTTCTATGCCCATCCTGGAATAGAACTGGAAGGGAAGGACCTTGTGAGACTGTACAGCAGTGATAGGATCTTCCTTGTGTTGGATGTGGTAGGTATTGTGGGTGCTAGGTCAGCTGTGAGCGACTAGACCTTTCTATGCCCATCCTGGAATATCACTGGAAGGGAAGATTCCTTGAGAGACTGTGTGATTGTGCAGTAGGTCTTCCTTGTGTTGGATGTGGTAGGTATTGTGGGTGCTAGGTCAAGTGAGTGCTGAGATGCCTATAGTTCTGTGGTTGAACTCACTGGTTCAGCAATGCCTCCTTACTATCCCTGTATGTTGGAAGAACCCCTGTAGGTTGGCTTAGCATGGGTAGGTGCCCTGGAATGCTTGGTAAACCCAACTACAGACTGGTTTAGCATGTGAATGGAGCCTTGACTGTGAGAGAACCTATTAGCCCTCCTTAGTGGATACACTACCCAGCTCGGGGGTGATCTCTCAGCCGAAAGAGTACAGGCTGGACAGAGATCTAAGGTTGGGTGGAACGTTGCTCTCACTTAGCCAGTCGCTTCGGAATTCAAAGATAAGTATTATGTTATCGTAAATGATATGGTTTCATTATTACGATGAATGCTTGTGTAATCGTGGAATTGTTGTATGTATGGTTATATGAGTGGTTGATATGAAGTCATGTACAGGCCTGAGTAGAAGGCTGAATCCACTGTGTGTATTTATCTTGTATTGCAGGAACTAATGCTTGTAATTCTTGCATATGATATATGTGTGAGTTAAATTTGTGGATGCATGTTATATGCGATGATGTAAGATAGAGTTCCATTGTTTTGGTAATGAACATGATGTATACTAACACTGTGAAGGAAATGTATATTTATATTTGATCCTTGAGAAGGTAGAGAAGCCCTGGAAGTGGCTTCAGGAACCTATGTGGGTTCGATAGCAGGAAGAGACCTTGGCAGGTTGAAGGTTGGAATGTTTGAGTGTGAGTAGGAACATAACTTTAGAGAAGGAAATGAGATGGTTAGATTCCTCACCTAGTTAAGGGGATTCTACCATTGGATAGATTTCTCCATGAGCTTTCTAACGGTACCAACCTTGCCCCATTTGGATATTGGAGGGAGGAGTTATGCCCATTGGAAGACTGATGAAGTTACCCTTGCAGAAACAGGGTTCCACATGCATGATTCCGTGGGTTGCGGGTATGCCAAAATCCGCATTGAGAGTTTTGGGCCTCCTGCAATCCCGAACCCGAAAGTAGCGGGTTTCGGGTTGTGGGTTCTCCAAAACTCGCACTACGGGATTTAGACTTCCCGCAACCCGCACCCGACATTGCGGGTTTTGGGGTGACCACCCCCCCGATAGAGCAGTTGGAATTGGGTTTCGGGTTTGCCAAAACTCGCACTAAGTGTTTGGACTTCCCGCAATCCTGAACCCAAAACTGTGGGATCCATTGTTGCGGGATTCACATTTCGGGAATCGTTGTGCGGGATGTGCATTTCGGGATTCGTTGTTGCGGATTCGAGTTCTCCGACTGTGTGTATGGGCGCTCAGTCAATGGTTTCAGTAGAAAAAACTGGATCACGATCTCCAGCCGGCCAGGTGGGTCGTAGGAGACGTGACAATAATCCTTATATTACTCACCATCATTCTTTCCCATCCCCTATCATCCTTGCTCAACCCAAACATTAATCCTTCCATTTAAGCATTAGGATCATATTTACTTCCCTAGTTGATCCCACTCTGACATCTACTAACACCCAAGCATGAAAATGATGTTTCCACGTAAGACCTATTGTTGCCACACAAGAACCAACAATGGGAAGTCTTACTGCTATCACAAAAGAACCAGCAGAAAGAAAAAGAGAAGCAACTCATATTCAAGACATGGACACTATAGGAAGAAGGGAATAGGATGGGAATAAGAACCTAAAAAAAAAAAGTTGCTATAGAATCCATTCCTAAATAAAAATATGTTGTCATACAAGAGGGTAGAAAGAAAAGGTTTGAGTTGTTTATTCATTACATGGTTCACTGATGCACATGGTGGTTAATGTCGTCAAGCTATTGTGACTTACAGAGCACTTCGACGATGATATATGATTTGACTCTTTATGGAAAATGGATCTTCATGCCTCAAAGGGGGTTTAACACTATTCCAATAGTCAAATTGAGCACCTTGAGATAGAACCACTCCTGTCAACAAAGGATCACTGGCACAAATTGCTATATATTTTTCAAAACTTGATGATGAGTCCAGACTTAAGAGAACACATCCCATGGGAAGATGTAAGCTCAACCATATTTTTATTGTCACTAATTTTGTTTATGGGAAATGAATATAAATAAACAATCTATTGCTAGTGTTCTGAAGTTTGCAATTTATAGAGAATATTATGCCTTCAGTTCATGGCACCATTTTGAAGAGAAATGGGGGTTATTTTCTAAACATAACAAGCATCATGGAGTATTTGGAGGCTAGACCGCAGTATCTATAATCTTTGAAAAATTCACATGAACATATACTATGTATCATCTATAGTTTGCTGCAAAATATTTGAGGGCTACTATAATGGATATGGTTGATGGCTATTGTATGTTGTTGTTGCTGAGGAAGTTGGGTTGGTTAGCAATATGTTGAAGATAAAGCCATTGTTAGTATTTGGATAAGGAGAATATGGATTTTTGGATAGGTTATATGCAGTTTCCATAAGAAGATAATTCAAAGGAAGAAATATGCTCAAAATATAGATGGTTGTTGCATTTTTAAAAATCAGTTCAATGGAAAGAGGGGTAGATCTCACTTTCAGTATTATTTTTCTTTCAAATTTACAAATAGCATTAGCATTGATACCTGTAGCAGAAATTATCATTTTCCAATATGTCATAGTCATTTGCGGGCCTTCTTTCAAGACAAATCTAATGCCAATACAAGCCATATTTATTCAATCCAAATATCTGTCAGGCAGTGGATGCACTAGCCTTTCAAGGAGGAATACATTGATGCATGTGGACATGCAGATTCTTCAGTTTGGGGGAGAAGCAATTTCCTCAGTTTGGGAGAAAGGACTATTTTATACTCGATATTTCCTTGAGCAAGTTGAATTTCAGCACATGAAGGCATTGAGTCAATTATGTATTAGTCTCTTATGGTTGTTACTTATTATCATTTCTCTTTTCACTAAAATGTTGGCCTTGAAAGGAATCCTAAGAAAACACTTTGAATTGGAGGAGAATATGGGTGGTTCAAGATGGAAGAAGGATGTGCAAACCTAGGTTTGTGAGAGAAACCAACCCAAATAAAATATAGTCCTCTTATCAGATGTGATGCATGGAGAAGATGTGACATTCCATATTTCCTACAGGTAACTGATTTCCTTGGAAGGGATTCCTCAAGTAATAAATGGTATGTAATTATCATGATTGGCACTCATTTCTACCTAGCTTCTTGGAGGAAAATTAATGTATATAAATCATTCTTGTACTCTTTAAAATAGTAAGGATTCTAGCAAATATAAAGGAAATAATAGTACCAATTCAACATACCAAAGCATTGCAGATCCTAAGAACAAATGGAAGCCTGGATATTGAGCAATATTATGTTTTCTCTACTTGATGTCTTTTCTTGCTAAAATCATGTGTCACATTTAAGGATTTTTTTTATTTTCATGAGGTTAGGCACACCTTTGAAGAGGATTCCTTTGGTGAGAATAAATTTTTTTGGCTATCTGAGAAATAATTTTGTTTGAAGAATTTAAAAAGGCTTGAAGATGGTATTGAAGAATTGCCATGGCATGCTGTCTCAAATTTTACTTCTTTTTATGCATAGTAATGGGGCATGGTATGGTCATAATGAAGCAAATTAAGTATAATCCTATGAAACTATGGATCTGATGGTTTTTCATATCTTTATCCACCACTTCTTCTATTGCAGTTTTGTCACATAGATAAATTGACTAGATGTCAAGGACATGAAATTCCGTGATGGCTAAACCACGCTTTTACTCATTCACATTTTTAAAAAAGTGCAGAAATTGAAGTGATCATATCTTCCAAACGAAAAAATGGGTATTCATGAAACTTGGTGAAGATAAACATTATGGTAAGAAGAACAAATCCAACATGTTTCAACATAATTCAAATTTGCACAGTTTTGAGAAATTGAGCATAGTCACCTACAACCATTTTTCTCATTTTCTCAATTACCGTGATGTGGGTCTCTCCATTTTTTACTGGGAGAAGCATAATTGCATTCCTGACAACTCTACAAAGTTGACCCAAAACCCAATTTGGAATTTTGGAGAAATCACATTTTTTAAGCTATAGATGACTACTCTATTGCCTACAAATGGCCAGTCCAACTATAGATCACCAGTCTATTAGCTATAGAACCTATCTTTCTTGCATTTTTTCCTTGAGAATGTTATTTTTGAAGGTATGCTGACTTGGAAAATTGTTCAATATGAGATTTCAGGCATCTTGATGATCATATACAATGGCTGTGGCTTGTAGACATTGAATTTGGGGGTATGCATTGGAAAAATGAACATCATTCATTCAACTTGGTTGACACAGGGTTGCATAAGGACATGCAACATTTTCAATTTGGGGGAGATGACAAGCCTTGGATTTAGCATATTTTTATCATCATTTCACCTTATCTATAATACCATTTTCTGATCAATAATCATCTATTAATCCCTTCTAATGCTCATATGTGGGTTTTAGGCTAAATGTGTTTTTCCATTACATATCTTAGTATTTCATTTGATTTTTGACTAACATTAGGGGGATTAGCGTACTATTTATTTTCATTAGATATTGACACAGTTTTTAGAAAGAAACTACAAAATATTTGAGGGAACTTTGTAGCAGCTACATATCCTCTACAGGTATATTGAGAAGGTTGTGGGACCTTTGTAGGAAGCTGCGGAAACTCTACAGGTAGATGGAAAACCTTTGGATGTAGTTACAAAAACTCTACAGGAAGCTACGAAACCTTTACAGGTAGCTGCGGAACCTTCTGTAAGCTATAGAACCTTCGAGCTGTGGAACATCTACATAACCTATGAGCCGTGGAACCTCTACACAACCTACGAGCCTAATCGTGCAGTACCATGTCATGGGTTCCTATTTCAAACTGTACAAGGCCTTCTTTAATCTACACACATGAGTCTTCCTATTATGTGTCTCAAAATCTAGTGGTTGCTCCACCTACACTTCCTCCTCTACTACGCCATTCAGGAATTCAGTCTTCGCATCCATTTGATGTACCTAACACTTCATCACTTTGGCTATATAAAGTATAGATCTAATAGAAGTGTATCTAGCCATGGGAGCAAACATCTCCTCATAATCTATGCCTTCTTTTTGGGAGAATCCTCGAGCCACAAATATTGCCTTGTATTTCTTGACACTTTCATTTGTCGCATGCTTCATATTGTATATCCATTTGGAAGACACTACTAAATTCCCTTCTAGTCTCGGAACCACCTCCAAGACATCATTCTTCATGATCGACTAATATTCCTCGACCATAGCATCCTTCCATACTTTATTTTCATTCGCCTCTTCATAACTGGAAGGTTCAACATCAATGATGTCACACAGTAATGCCACATAACTGCAGTATGGCCGAGGTCTCTTTCTTTCTTTGGAAGTCCCTTCTGAAGCACCATACTTCTCTGTATCCTGAATAATATATCGTGCTCAGGATGGTCTTATCTTGTGTGTGTTCACCTCTTTCAGTGGATATACAGGTCTCTATGCTCAATCATATCATGATCTTCAGGTTCTTCTGGAATTTTCTCTTTCATCACTGTATCTTGAACTCTGGGAGTCTCAATTTCTTCTTCATGTGCTTCATCGGAGTGAATCTGCCTTTATATGTTGAGGGTTGTATCTTCATCAAAGGTTACATCTCTTCTAGTCTCGATCTTCTTGAAGCCTGGTATATATATTCTGTATGCCTTTGATGAATCACTGTAACCGACGAAGATGCCCTTCTTTCCCGAAGGCTCCAACTTGGTCCTTTTCTCTTTTGGAACATGTGTGTATACCGGGCATCCAAATATTCTAATATGGTTGAATTTTGGCTTCTCTCCTGTAAACATCTCTTCAGGTGTCTTGTTTTCAAGTACACAGTGGGAGTTCTATTTTGAAAATGTATTGTTGTTCTTGCTACTTCCTCCCATAAGTGCATTGGAAGATCCTAATCATGGATCATGGACTTCATTGCTTCCATTATTGTTCTATTCTTCCTTTATGCAATTCCATTATGTTGTGGATTATAGGGAGTGCTCATCCCCCTCTTAATCCCCTAGTCTTTACATAATGTTTTGAAATATCGTAATTTAAATTCACCTCCATTATATAATCTTAAGGTTTTTATTTTATTTTCAGTATGATTTTATACAATGGATTTGAATTCCTTGAACTTTCTAAATACTTCATCTTTAGATTTCAAGAAATAAATCCATGTCTTATGAGAATAATCATCAATAAAAGAAACATAGTAGGCATACTTGCTTGGGAAGTTTGAAGACATAATTCTACAAACGTCTAAATGTATAAGCTCCAAAATATCCTTGGCTTTGTTGTCACTGCTTGGGAATGGCTTCTTCACATTCTTCCCTTTCGCACATCCTTTACATATTCCTTCATGCTTAGTCTGGCTCTCGGGTATTCCATTCACCATTTTGCTCATGATTGGTAGTTCCTTGTAGTTAATGTGAGCAAACCTTCTGTGCCATAATTCACTTGGTTCCATAGTTTCATGAACTAAGGCTTGTTCTGGATGTCCTTTGAGTTTGTATAGAACTCTCTCTTGCACTCCAATCACCACTACATCATCAAAGGTTTTACCTTTGGGACACATAATTACTTGACCATTCAAAATGCTACTCAAAATCCTTTCTCATCTAATTCTGAGATGGAAAGTAAGTTATTTTTGAGACCTAGTACATATAGGACATCCTTCATTTTGATAGGCTTCCCTAATTCAAGCTTGTAAGAAGCTTCTCCTATTCCATTTATGGGATATTGCGAGTCATCTCCAAGTTTCACCTTATGAGGTGAGTCTTTTTCAGTGAGGTTTTTGAGAGCATCCTTGTAACATGTCATGTGCTTAGAAGCACCACTATCAACAAGCCAATCATTGTTTCCAAGTGAGACCATACTTGTGAGCACTGATATCAGTACATAATATTCATCACTTGAAGAATCCTCTTTTGCTTTCTTCTTTACGGGTTCATCATCCTCTGCAACATGAGCATGATATATTTTATTTCTTCATTTCTTTTTGTCTTTCTTCTTGGGACAATTCCTATCAATGTGTCCCATCTCATCACAATTGTAGCATCTGAAACTTGAATAGTATTTAGGAGGTCGTCGAACCTTGTGGGATCTGTTAGACTTGTGATAATGATCTTCTTTCTTGCCTCTCTTGGCATGAACTGCAAGAGCTTGATTATGTTCGTCTCCTAACTTTTATTCTCTGGCTTCAATCCTTGATTTCTCCTGGGTACATGATCCTTATAAAAGTGTACTGAACAAGATAATATTCTTCTTGGAACATATCCATTGAATATATGACTCCCATGATATTGGAAGACCATTTAAGGTATTCATTACTAGTTCTACATGCTCAACCTGGTCTCCAATAGCTTCTAATTGATCTCTGATGTGGGAGACCATTGTGAAGAAAGATTTGATGCTTTCATTGCTTTGCATATTCACATGCTCGAGTTGAGTTCTCAAGGTCATCTTCCTATTTATGTTGGTTCCTTCAAATAGTACCTTCAGTGCATCAAACATCTCTTTCAGAGTTTTCAGAGATGAGATGTGTGGGATCAAGTGATCATTGATGGAGTCAGCTATGATCCTATTGTATTTTATTAGGTTCTTCTTATTCTTTGATTTGTCCTCATCTCCCTCTGGCTCTGCAACTACTTCTGTGACATACTTGTCCAATTCATGCTCTTCCAAAATGAGCATCACCCTATACTTCCAGGCTCAGAATTTGTTTGCCCCTTCAATCTTATCTTCAATATTCGTATGATTTATCATTTTGATAAACTTGATAAATGAGAACCTCAAATGCAAATAGAGAGAGTATAACTTACCAAATGAGATGCTCCAATCAAAAAATGATTTTTGAGATATGGCTGCAGGGTGACCTAGGGTTTGTTAGTGAAACCCTAATTTCTCAACCTTGGGATCTTGAAAATCTGAGAGGAGGAAAAGATGCACCTCCCAAGGAGAGTTGAGCAAAGGTACATTTTCTCCGATTATGTGGACAGATCATCCAAAAAATTGATTCCCTAGTTTCTCTGAGCTGAAGTGGTGGGCCCAAAAATGAAAATTCTCTTATTGGAATTTTGCTTCGATAGAAAGATGCACCCTAGTGAGGCAAGTTGCTTGGATGCTCTTTTTCAGCTGATCTATGTAGAAAGGTTTCCAGAAATTGAAACCCTAGTTCTGGAAGTTGCAACAGTTGCACAATATTTTCTTTCAAGCCAGCTCTGATACCATGTTAGAATTTTAATTGCAATAACAATAAGGATCACTCAAATATAAACACACATATCATAGACAATATAACACAATAATTTATCCCGGGAAAAATCTCATGGGGCAAAAAAACCTAGCAAACTTCTTCTATATAGATTCATCAAAATGTACAACAGTATTCCTCATGCAATAACCAAAAAAAAGAAGACTCCAAAAGCAGCTACTCTTTATGACTCTATCTCTCTACTCATGTGAACTTGATGAGTGAGTGAGGTGACGAAATGAGGAGGGCGAGCTCCTCATTTATACTAATCAGTGACTTGACATTTTTTCCAATAGGGTCGGATTGACTCTCCTAACAGGGATGACTTGTCCAGTTTGGATTAAAATATTATTTTATGTATCTTTTTGGGACGACCTAACAGTTAGGGTTTACATTGACTCTTTCAATGACTTTTACATGATCAATTACATCAATAATAATTCCGGAAGGAAGTACAATGCAAATAATAAAAATAAGAATATCTTCTGAAGTGACATTCTTCAACAATATCTTATGAAAGTGGTCTTTGGAATGATTACATCCAAAGTCAAGGTAATGATCCACCATCTTAGTGCAATATTTTTATTAATGTTTTAATATCTTGATCACTTATTTTGTAATAAAAGGGGGAAAAAGTTTTGTAAGACAAAAGGTCTGATGAATATGAAGTGATAAGTCACCCAAAAGGATGGGATTGTAAAGTGGAATTATTGAGAAAGAAACATGTCATTGTTATGTGGAATTGGTGAGTACCAATGTGAGATATCCTGGTGAGGTTTACATGTAACCTCCCTATTTTCCCTTTCTTGTTAACCTTGAGTGTTTTTCTCGGTGAATTCATAGTCCTATATCGAAGGTGGCACCTTGTTCAGAGATTAGTGAACTAGGAAGCCTACAGTTCTATGGAGAATGCCTCACACGCAGTCAATTGATCAAGTCAACATTATTTCATATAAGTAATTGTGCTCCTTATCAACGTCATTATTATTTTTATAAATTTCTATGAAAATTCAATGAATAAAATGTTTATTATTCAACATTATTTCATATAAGTAATTGTGCTCCTTATCAACGTCATTATTATTTTTATAAATTTCTATGAAAATTCAATGAATAAAATGTTTATTATTTGTAGTAGAATGAAGCTGGTGAACTAAATGATTAAGTTTGTCTTATATTGCATGATAATTATATTTGAATATTTTGGATTGAATTGTGTTTTCATTATTTAATTATTGGACAAGAGTTTAATGGCTGAAATGTTTTCTGAAGACTATAAATTCTGATGTTAACTACGTTTCTAGGTAGAAAGTTGTGTTTTATTTATGTTTATGAGTTAGTGATATCTGAAAGATCTGGTTTACGCAATATATAGAATGAAAAGCTTTTATTTTGTTTTATCATGTAATTTCTTTCATACCTGTGTATTGAGCATTTATTATTCTCCCTAAATTGAAGGTTCCACCTATTCCGTAATTACAGATTTATAATTTGCTAACTACGTTATAACTACGGGCCAGAATTCCGCTCTTTTGTTACTAAATGTAAATATAGGTGCAGACAATAGAAATGCACAGTTGATCAATCTAAAGGTGGTCGCTGACCTTCAAGGAAGGTTTCCAGTAGTACGGGTTTGTGTCTAATGAATTTCTCAAAATATAATTTGTGATGAAATGAGGTAACTCACACAGAACCAGTCAATATCTTCATTGGTCTGCACCAGTAATTTGTAATGGGGTTCTACGGTTTAGTTCTCACCCCGTTTGTGCATCTAATCCTTTCGAGAGAGATGAGGTCGGGTATTATCAAATGTTTGCAAGAAGAGCTCTGCGCAGCTACCAATTACGGCCATAGCATCACACGGATTATTTGAAGAAATTACATAACAAAATGGAATAAAGTATTTCTTAAATTTTATGTGAAATTTTCATTTATATAATTGACTAATTTCTTCCTCTCGTTCTTGTCTAGGTACCTCTTCGGCGGGCACATCCCACAATTTATTTTTTATTTTTTATTTTTTTTATTTTTTATTTTATTTTTTCTTCTTGTGAGGAGAACTGTGTAGCGATCGGGGAGTTGTTACCGTGATCTATCGACTACACTTCTTGGAGACTAAGGGTTGTTTAGGGATAAGGTCCTCCTTATTGCGTGCCCCTCAACTCTCGTACGCGACCAAGTCGGTATAGCCTTGCTCGTATAGCACACGTATAATATACTTTAAGAAGAATACAAAATTTACAAATATAATTATAAAATTTAAAAATTAAAAGTTAATTTTTTAAATATTAATTAAATGACATTTTGTTTTCATAGAATTGGGTTATCTAGTTACTTAAGGGGGATAATAATTATCATTTCTTCCAAAATTTTGCTAACCATCGTGGGATAATAAACTCTATCTCGGATTTAAAAGATTGCAATTGTATTCTTACAATGGTCAATAGGAACTTGAAAGTGTTGCGGTGGATCATTTCAGTTCTCTTTTTTGCGATCCTAGTGCTAATCCCATTGCGGATCAGCTGAAATTTATCCAGACTTATCTTCATTTTTTTAATGAAAATGATTTTGGTAGCATTCGATCTCCTATCATTCGGTGAGATTGAAAATATTCTCAAAAAAATTGCTAAATCAAAAATTTCAGGCCCTCACGGGTGGACGGTGGAGTTCTTTCTTAAGTTATTCGATCTTGTTGGTTTGGATCTTATTAAGATGGTCGAGGTGTCCAGGATTTATAGGAAAGTTTATGTTTCACTAAATGTGACTTATATTGCATTAATTCGCAAGACGCATGCATCTTATAATGATTTTCATCCTATTTCATTATGCAATCTTGTGTATAAAATTATTTCAAAAGTGATTGTCAACGTGTTGAGGCCTTTCACTGCTGATAGAATGTCCAAAAAACAATTTGGATTTTAACACAATAGATTCATTATTTATGCCATCAAGACTGCTCAAGAAGGTCTCCATTCCATTAAGATGAAAAAATCATCGACATCAATTCTTAATATGGATTTGGTCAAGGCATATGACAAAGTGAAATGGATATATCTACGATTGGTTTTTCTTCATACTGGACTATCCTTGGAGGCTACGGATTAGATCATGGCTTGTGTGACCTCCACTAATTTCTTAGTTCTTGTTAATGGTGCTCCACCATCTTTCTTTAAAAGTTCAAGAGGACCGAGACATGAATGTCCTCTGTTTCCTTTTCTTTTCTTGATCGTTGTTGAAGGATTGATCAAACTTGTAGATAGGGCCATGCGCAGAGGTATCATCAAGAGGGTCAGGCTGTCAAGACATATTTACATTACTCATATTCCTTTTGTGGATGATGTCCTTCTTTTCGGTGAAGGTATTGTGGAGGAATGATAGGCATATGAGTCTCTTATCAACCTTTTCTGTGAAGCTACATGTATGGAAGTTAGTCCACATAAGTATTATTTTTTAGTTAATGGGATTTCCAATGATATCTTGGATCATATTATCTCTTTGTTCCCTTTCCACCATCTTTTTTAGTTGACTGGTTTTCCAATGATATCTTGGATTGTATTATCTCTTTGTTCCCTTTCCACCTAGACCATATTGATACTAGTTTTAAATGCATGGGATATTATTTAAAACAAGATCATTATTTATCGGCTAACTAGTTGTGGTTGGTAAGGAAAATTGAGAACAAGATTGGTAATTGGGGGTTCTAGTTTCTTTCGTTGGGTGGTCTGTTGAATTTGATTAACTATGTTCTTCAAAGTATTTAGGTGTATTGGATTTCTTTATCCAAGGTTCCAAACTTCATTCTCCAGAAAATCTGATAGAGGATTTTTAGTTTCTTTGGTTGACGAATAAGTCAAAGGATGGATTTTACTTAGTCAAGTGGTCTTGGTTATCTTTGCTAAAACAACTTGGTGGGTGGGGCATAAATAATTTATTCCGGTTTGCCTATGCCTTGGCCATGAAATGTTTTTGGCGGGGTCATTTTTCGATAGGGTCTCTGGTGTGATATCATTCGTACTAAGTACCTTAATAAACTTTAAGTGGTTGAGTGGATATAGTGTGCAAATCATAAGGTATCTTTGGCATCTAATATGTGGAGGGTGTTGAAATTTGGTTGAGATTTGATCATTCGTTCTTTTATATGCAGATACTTGAAGCAATGACACAATTCAATCGATGAAATTCATACAACCATAACACAAGATATACCCTGGGGAAAATCTTAAAAATTATGAGAATAAAAATCCCAACAATTCTTCTCAGTATAATATAATGGATAGCATAGAATGCTTTCTTTTATAGCATAGCAGATTTCTTTCGGAAGATAAGAGATCACCAAACTTCTTGTTCAATATACATAAGCAATAGAGAAGAGAGATCAATCGGATGTGTTCCCAACACAACAATAATAAGCACAGACAATATCCTGAACAAAGAGAAGCGTCGTGCCTTCAATGGAGAAGAGAATTCGCTTCACACTGGATTCAACAATCTTGTATAGCATATTTATACATTCTTCTCTTCTATTTTTAACTTATAACTTTAGGATGAACTCTCCCTCAAACTGGATGTATTAATATTGCATGGAGTGGTGTGCCCCACTTCTCATGTAGTGCTTCATCTCACTGAGATGCCACTTAGGATGAACTCGCCTCTTAACTGAAAGTCTGCCTACCTAGTTAGGTGACTAAATTAAGTGTCGACATGCAAGTGTCACAACTCACGTGTCATATTTTAGTTTAACATAAGTGTCATCATGCAATAACACTTAGTTAAAAGCTAGATCTTCTCTTTAACTGAAGTGTCGTCTTTTAGTTTAACTAAAGTGTAAATACTTTAGTTAACTAGTCCCTTTTATTTAACACTTAGTTAACTGAAATCATGCTGATTGATTTTCTTGAAGTGACCACTGTGATTTCTTTAGTTAACTGAGACATAGCTTTAACTGATGTTTTAACTAAAGCATTGATACTTAACTGAAGCTTTAGTAATTTGAATTCTATTTAATTAGATGAAGTGTCTGCATGGGCAATATTGAATTCTCTTTATCTCTATGTTTTATCTTTTATTTATTCATCTCTTACTACATGGTCAATATGTGCTAACTTTAATTATCCATCACATTACATTATACTAAGAAGAATTATCATATGTTGTGATCATATTATATTATTCCGGACCAAATAATCATATGCTAAAGTAATTCACTTTAGAGGTGATCAATCTCTAAAGGAGACTTAATAGCAATCTGGTGATCATGGTTAATAATATATCACACAACATTAAATTATTTTAACAAGTAAATCATGACCTTTATACGGAAGGTCCAACTACTCTATACGGGAGGTCCATCTCATATATACCTTTATACAGAAGGTTCACATGATAATCATGACCCTATACACACAAGTCCAGAGCCTTGTCCAACAAGACTTTACAACATCATTACTTTGATCAATTACCTCTATACGGGAGGATAACCTTTACACGGAAGGAAATCAAGGTGCTCACCTCTAAACGGGAGGATCAATCTTGACTACACAAGATTGGTTTGGAGAATGTCTCCTGATGCTTTATATTTAACACTCCCTCTCAGCGAGGGAGGAATTCTCTGCCATACCAAGCTTGTCTCATAAGTACCTGAACTTCATCACTAACAGAGGCTTTGTTAAAAAATTTGCAATCTGCTCATCAGTAGCAATGTACTGAAGTTTCACTGTACCTTTATGGACCATGCACACATCATAATAGTAGGCTCAAGCTTTTCACCGAACAACCTTGCAAATAGATTTCTGAGCCACTCTGCTTCTTGGAAGGAAACATTAGTAGCTATGTATTCTTCTTCGGTAGTGCTCTGGGCTATGGAGCCCTGCTTCCTACTGGACCAAGATATCATAGTTGATACTAGGCTATAACAGTAGCTAGATGTGCTCTTACGGTCCAGAATGATTCCTCCCCAGTCTGAGTCTGTATAACCAAGTAGCATGACTCCTCCACTAGAGGCATATCTAATTCCATATGAAATTGTACCTCGAAGGTAACTAAGCACATTCTTAGCAGTTGTCCAATGCCCGTGTCTCGGATCAGAAATAAATTGACTCAGAATTCTCATAGCATAACATATATCCGCCTCGAATATATCAAGTACATTAGCAAGCCTATAAGTTTTCTATACAAAGTGGGATCTACTAGATCTTATCCAGATCTTGACTCATTAATTTTACTCAAATTGAAAGTTTCCTCAAATTCAAAACCATCGGTGTAGTCATAGATTTTCAATCTATCATGCCAAACCTACACAATATATCCACATTGTACTTCCATTGATATAGAAAAATTTCATCTTTTCTTTGCCAGATCTCAAGGCCAAGAAAGTAGTACATTAGACCTAATTCTTTCATCTCTAACTTTGAGGTGAGCTCCCTCTTGCACCAAGCAATCAGATGTTCCTCTCCAGTGAGAAACAAATAATCAACATACATAACCAATATAAATGGTTGGTTCTTCACTACTTTGAAGTACAAATTTGGATCAACTTCACTCTAACAAAAACCCAGTTTCTGAAGGTAGATATAATTTCTGGAGTACCAAGCCCTGGGGGGATTGCTTAAGCCCATATAGATATTTCTTTAGCTTGCAAACATGAGACTCCTCCCCATGCACGAAAAATCCTTCAGGCTATTGAATACAAACCTCTTCCTCAACCTCACCATTGAGAAAGGTTGTCTTCACATCCATCTAGTGAAGTTTCCATCCTAGAACATATGCAAGTGCAATTATTGCTCGGATTGTGGTGTACCTTGCCACGGGGTAAAAGGTCTCATCATAATCGACGCCTTCTTTCTGAGATAAACCTCTGGCAACGTATATGTATTTATGCTTCTCAATGCTACCATCCGTAGCATGCTTTATATTGTAAATCCATCTGGAATTCACAATGGACTTCCCATCAGGTTTGGGAACAACCACCCAAAAATCATTCTTCATGATATATTTGTACTCTTTTGGCATTGCATCTTTCCAAACTTGCTTCTTTGCAGCTTCTTCATATGAGGATGGTTCTGAATCACTGATGTGACTCATCAATGCAACATACCCTCAATATCTTCTAGTTTGCTTACGCTCTCTAGATGATCCTGCTGGTGCTCCATGTTTCTCTGCATTTTGTAAGATGTCTCGGCACCAAGCAGATCTTCTTTTAGTAGGAGGTTCATCAGGTGACCTCTCAACCAATTCTATTGGTTCTTCAAGATATAGCGAATCTGAGGCATCTTCTGGTTTCTCCCTCTGTAACTATGAAGGGGGAGAAGCAGACTCAGAGACCTCCATCTCTGAATCACATTGAATCTCTTTCGATATTTTGAAAGAAGCTTCCTCATGGACGGTAACATATCGGCTGACTTCAATGTGTCTCTCAACAGATACATATATTCGGTATGCTTTGGATGATTCTCTATAACCTACACAGGTTCCTTTATTTCCAAAAGGCTCCATATTTGTTCTCTTTTCTTTCGGTACATGAATGTATACTGGAATCTCGAAGATCCTCAAGTGTGAGATGTCAGGATTCTCACCGGTAAACACTTCCTTTTGTGTCTTCTCATCTAGAATGGCATGCAGAATTCTATTCTGGATGTACACAACTGTATCGGTGGATTCTTACCATAATGAGGTAGACATATCTTGATCATGCATCATGGCTTTTGCAGCCTCACATATGGTTCTATTATTTCTTTCGGAAACCCCATTTTTCCGAGGGTTATATGGTACTGATAACTGTCTATATATTCCTGGATCACTACATAGTTCATTAAATGCATGTGAATCAAATTTGCCTCCATTATCAGACCTTAATACACAAATGTGATTTTCTTTCTGATTTTGAACTAGGGCTTTAAACTCTTTAAATTTGCTAAGAGTTTCACTTTAGACTTCATGAAATAAATCCATGACTTCCTAGAAAAATCATCTATGAACAATACATAATATAAGAATCCACTCAGGGAGGGGGGTGACATGGGACCACATACACCATAATGTATTAAATCTAAAATCCCTTTCGATCTAGTAGAACTACTAGAAAACATTTTCTTAACATTCTTCCCAAGTGCACAACCCCGACATACTCTATTATGCTCAAAATAAAATATGGGCATACCTTTTACCATCTTTTGAAGTCCTGGTAGTGCTTTGTAGTGTAGGTTTCCAAGCCTTCGGTGCCATAGATCTCATGGATTGATAGTGTGGTGAATCATAGCTTGAATGTACTTCCCAGGTACCTTGTAGAGTCCTCCCTCTTGAACTCGAATCACAACAGCAGATTCTAGGATTTTGTTCTTCGGCCATAAAAGTGCTTTGTTATCCATGAAGATAACTCGGAAGCCTTTGTCTTCAAGAACCAAACTTGAGAGGAGGTTCTTCTTCAATACTGGAACATATATAATTTCCTCCACATGTAGAATATCACTGGTACTCAGTTTGAATGAGGTAGATCCAACTCCTTGGATCGAATAAGTTGATTTCCCCCCAACTCTACCATGCATGTGAATTCCTTATCTTTTAGATCGGTGATAGTACTCTTGTAACCAGTCATATTTTTGGATGCACCACTGTCAATAAACCATGTGTATGCATTTGTGATGACGGATCCCGAAAGGGATGAGACAAGATAATACTCCCTCCTTGTCTCCTTTTCTGATGCAAAATCATTGGGGCCTAGGAAAAACAGTCGAAGTTGATCAACAAAGAACCAACCAGGGGTATTTCTGACGACCACTGGTGCGGGGAAGACTGGTAGTCAAATCCATGCAGTCGAGCAGGAAGCTTTCGAAGTATGGTCGACAGAAGTGGAAGTCGAAGGAGTTAGAATTCGACTAGTTGTTGAACTTCGACATCGACAAAAGCAGAAAAGGACAAGCATGGAGGATGGGGAGGACTGGAAGCTGTGTAGACTAAGTGAAGCCGACAGGTTAATTCAAGGACTGACAGAGTGCAACATGGTCGACATGTAGAGGAGGACATTGATAGGACTGACTACTCTTACGAATTCATAAATGTGCAGAGCTCAAAGAAACAACTATTGTGGGTTGTTGAGGAAGTTAAAGGAAGTTGAGAAGGTGGTTGAGACCAGACCAGGTGTCACCACAGGAGGAGGTTGTGTAGGAACGATCAGGGACGCCGAAAAATGTAGGTCTATTGGAGTGGAACTCAGGAATACCAGCAGATCAGCATAGAAGGTGTGAAGGCACAGAGAGGGGGATCACTCATTCATTCTTTGTTCAGCAGAGGATCAGGAGAAGGAGAGGACCACACACTGAGGTAAAAACACTGAGTAGAATAGAGTGCGACATCTGTACATTGTAACATGCTAAGGCCGACTTATTTTATTTTACTTTGTATTTACCATTGTAAATGATTCAAGTAATAGAAGCCAACTTCTTGGAATCTAGTTCACATTTAGTCTTTGTGAGCGCATGCGTGTTGTGTGTTATTATTAAGAAAGAAGTTATGACGAGGCCCGACCTTGCGACAGGTGGTATCAGAGCAACAATATCCTGAAAATAGGAGGGGTTCTGATATCGGCTTGCACAGGGTCAAGTGGTATTGAGCTGTAGAATCCTGAGAGTGGGAAGATTCTGCAAGTGCGTGAACAAATCCAGTTGCGGTTGGGTAGATTTGTGCGCGAGTTGTGAAAGTCCGGTTGCGATTGAATGAGAGGATATTTCAGCTATGGTTGAAAATGTCTCAAAGAGGTGTAAATGTATGAGGATGAAGAGAGCGAGGCGCAGGAGTTACTATTGATCGCAAAATGTTCAATGAGTGCATGCGAACAATGAGAAGTTTGACCAATCAGTTCGCAGCGATGAAAGAAATCCAAAGGCGTGGATGCATTCCCGATGCAGTTGACCACAACGACGTGGAAGTTGAGGAAGTGGAAGCTCGGGAAGAAGTGGGAGAAGAACCAAAAGATAAACTCATCAATATTCTGACAGAGATGAGAGGTAGAACAATGATGGATGTTTGTACCTACTGAGGAAGTCTGGATCTAGAATACTTGATAGACTGGTTCATAGAAATGGAGAATTTTTTTGACATAGAGCAGATTGAGGATCCTAAACGGGTTAAAATTGCATGTGTGAGGTTGAAGAGTCATGCCTCATTGTGGTGGGACAATGTACAGGTTGACAAAGTCAAGAAAGGAAAGGAAAAAATCAAGTCTTGGGACAGAATGGTTGCCAAGATGAAAGGGAATTTTCTTCCTAGTGACTATGTGATTTCCTTGTTCATGAAGTTGCAAAACTTTCGCTAAAATGAGATGAACGTGAAGGAATACATGGAAGAGTTCTAAAGATTGTCGATTAGATCCGGTCAAACCGATGAAGGAGAAGAAGCTGTCCCGAGATATGTGAACGGCTTGAAGTATGCTATACAAGACAAGTTAAGCCTGTCGAGGTTCAGAGAAGTTGTTGAGGCGTATTAATTAGCTCTAAAGGCAGAAAAGAAACTTGTCACGTCTCTTCTATGCCAATTTCTTTTTTGTTTTAAAAGTTCTCTTGAGTAAATTATTCTCACCAATTTGTACTCTAAGTGTTAATTATAACTTACTTAGCCTTTAAATTCATGTGCATTATACTTAAACTTTTACTTATGTTGATTTTAACATAAGTGTCAATGTAATTATCTCCTACACTTATCCTTGTGTAACCTATACACAACCAGGTTTAACGTGAATAGCAACATCATCTACAACAAAATATATAGCAACTATATACTAAAATGTCAAGCGACCATCTAGTTTATATGCAACTTCATTTTTGGCATTTTAATAAACATAAACTAAATTATAAATTCTAACACATTAACACTATGTAATATAAACATTTATAGTTTATACGAATACAAAATCAATTAACATACAGTTATGTGTTATAATAATTTTACTAACATATAACTATAAGCTAACACCAAACTACCCTAGATTTGATCTCTTGAACTCGAGGCTCACTAAAAATAGCATATGCGCTTTTGGTTTCCCATACGTGAACCAAGCACACATAAAGTTGTTACATGCCATACATTGTAATATATAAAAGGGTATGCAATTGCATTGTCCACATGAAATCGAACCAAGGTTATAAATGAAGTCACCATATACTACCAACGCATATATATACTTTTTCAATTTCGATTATTATTTCACCGTCGTTATGGGCATAGGTTATCATATATATTATATATATATTATAACTATGCACTAATGTTAAAGTTATGTATACAACGGGTTAAAGTGATGTAATCGTACTGGACACCACGATGATAGCCACGCAGACTATACACGCATAATACCAATGTTTTAAACCCGTGTTGGGATTCCCTCCTAGAAGGTGACTGCACCTTAGGAACACAAGTGTTTCGCTACTCAACAAGGGATACCATACTCGGATTCCAGCTCACCCACTCTAGTTGCCACACGCGTTTTCCAAATTTGATGCTACTGCATTAAAAATCACCTCTTGGTTATTGAATTTGAAAGCATGCTTGATCGATGATGGTAATTTGAGTGTTGCAGCATGGGAAGTGTGTACTTCTTACCACCTTCTATATTTGGTTTGGTTTTTGCGCCCATCCACCTTACTGTACCTCGCATTAATGGAAGTAGGCTGAATGGTATCAGAGGTAACCTCTTCCTCCAACCGATACTACAGGGTTGGATAAAACCCTCACTGCACTCTGAATTTCTCATTGTTGCTGCGATCGGTGCTTCGCAGAGCACCTTTTCTCTGTGCAGATGGCTCATGCCCAAACCAGAAGGAAAAGATATCCATTCTGTTCTGAGCAATAAGTAAGGTTGAGCATCATCTCGCTGGTGTGTCCACGTAATGCAGGTAAGAATTTAGTTGTTCCACGCATTCTTACATTGCTTTACCCTGTTAATTTGATTGTAATTCTTACTGTCGAATTTAACCTCTCGTTTGTTTCTGTGCAGTGTGATACTGCCACTATCCCGGTCCTTGTGTCTTCCATGCCCACAATGTAAGTTTTTGTAACAAACATTGTTTTCATGTAGTCAATTTTTTCATTAACCTTTTAACCTTCCACGAAGTAACTTCTTGTTGAAATTTCGTGTGCAAGTGAAACCAAACGTTGACGACGAGCTAGCTAAGGCCCATAGCAAGCTCCACGAACTGGGAAGGAACAGTTTCATTGATATCCAGGTAACCTGTCATCTCCACGAGTCTCGGGTGAACTCTACCCCAATGGTTAGAGATGGGTTACTTAGACATTTGGTTTATGCAGCACGAACACCTAGTCTTTGACCTTATTTTTTTTTTATATGACCATGTTGAACCTTACTGAGAGGTCGTCGTGGCCTGTAGGTGAATGCATTTATTAAAAGAAACAATATGTTTTATAATTAATTTATTAACTTGTAAAGGTTGGATCGACCACTTATTTGTGTCAGCGGTTCTTAAATTAACTCGTTTTCATTTGTGTTCTCAAGGGATATATATATATATATATGTGGAACAACGTTTAAACTCTCGCGAATGTTGAATACAGAGTTGTTGAATACAGAGTTGATTTATTAAATGCTTGGATATTTGTTTCTAGTTTTCACTTTAGGCGATGAACAGGGTTACTAAAAAGGATATATGCACAATTCATTTTTTATTTGCAGAACATTTATATAAACATACTTCACTGTGTAATTGTGAGACAAAGAGTAACAAACCCTATCCTGTAAAGTGATGTATACAACGTTTAAAAAACTAACTTAAAGTTACAAACATCGTTCATTTACCAGGAAGACAAAAATAAGTCGTTTTGTCAGTTCGATGCAACTAAACCGACACTTTTGATTTATGTATCTTTTAATTGTATTCGTCTATAAATCAAACATACATACTTTCTATTTCGAATGAACTCCCTGTGCATAAATGTATTTCAAATATTATGCAGGGTAAACTTGTTTTGATAGCCCGCATCTCGTTTGGGGTTGACAAACCATGCTGTAAGGATAAAATATTAAATATAAGATATACAGGTAATTGAACCCTAACTTACCTTTGTTGACCGAAATCGCCCTCATTGATTTATATAGAGTCTGTATTCATTTTAATGTGTCAGTCATTTTTTGACCATGAAGTTCATGCTCACATGCCTACAATAGCTGGTGTTTGCACAATAAAATAAAGAGAGTGCATTCACATTACTCCTGCCAAAAAGAGTGACCTTAAAAGGAAAATCATGAAAAGGGTTTATGCATGAACTATGAGTACTGAAATAAAACTTGTTTATAGGTATATATTACTCTAAGTACATAAAATCATATAAATATGAAAAGTGTAGAATAATAATTTTATATACTGTAATCACTTGACATGTAAACCTTAAGGTTTACATGTCTATTTCAGTTCGGCTAGAAAATATGAACATAAATGCATTCTCTGTATCCTTTTGTTTTCCCATAATAGATGCATATGAAAACATAGTAAGATTTTCCCCCAATACTAATATCATTTCAAACATTGATATAAAATAATGAATAAAATCCTGATAGCACATACATGATTCTTTTACTCCAAAAATCATTTATGTGTAGATCAAATGGTACAAAATCCTTCTAGAAACATATCAGAAATGTACCATTTAAAGCTTATGTAATAATGAAGTGATAACATCAAATAAATACAATAACATAAGTACTTATCTGTAATTTCTGATTGACCAGTGGGACACAACCACACACCTCCCAGCCTTAGACCAACAAGCCTCCTTGCTCTCGTGGTCACCTGCGAGCTGAGTTCACAGTCCCTATGGGTCGGAGCTTATAATTTATTTTCCCTTAACTTATTCCCCAAGTTATTTATAAAATTTATGTGGCAGCAGACAACCCAACATCCAACTCAATACTCTTGAGCTCCGGGATTCTCCAGGGATTTTTAAGTCTCTGCAAATTAAGAGAAAAAGCAGTCACATCCTATTTAGAGTATTTGCAGTGCTCCTGCAAACTTGTGGTAGTACTCCTACCTTAACATAGCTAGTGTTCCAAGTATACCCAACTGCTATGATTTATCTTATTCTGGTTCAGTTTGTGCTCCAAACTGTTTCCCTTTCATTGTCTTCATTAGCTCTAGTTATTTTATCCCCTTCTCTCCTTTCTCTCTTGTCTGATACTGATCAATCCTTGAATGAATCCCTCTTTTCTCTTTTTATTCTCCTTCGTGTGAGTTCTCTTAATTTTTATTTCTCTAATTCCATTATTCTCCCTAAACTTTTCATTAGGGTTTACAATTGTCTCCATAATAATTTCTCATTATTATTTTATTTGGTATTTATCCTCCAAACCCATAGGAACTGTTGCTTGGTTTTTCAATCAAGCATGTGCAAGGATGCACCTATTAACTTGTAATAGCAGTTTTCGAATGAAAAGAAAAAACAATTATAAACTAATCTAACATTAACATGTGCATATAAAAATAAATTTAAAATGATTAACAGAAAGAACAAGAAATGTAACAAAGAATGGTTTTTGTCTTATGATACCTCAAATGGTGAGGATGTTTGGTGTTGAGTAGCTCCAAGGTTGAGGTGCTCCAGGCTCCAATGGTCTCTTCTCCAATTTTTCTAAAATGGTCAAAGAACTCAAGAGAGATTTTGACAGCATGAGGATAGGATGGATGGTGGATGGAAAGTGAGGAGCCCCTATCACCTTTTTATAGTTTTTGGTGATGGGGAATACCATTAGGGTTTTGAGGAAACCAATGGTATTGACCAACATGATTTAGGTATCGTTTTTCCTCTTTTTCCTTTTTTGAATATTTTTATTCCCTTTTAATATTTTTTGGGAATTTTGGACCCTTTTTTAGGGTTTTTTGAGGAAAAATATATATTTTTGAGGGGAAAAAGGTGTATTGTGGTATTTTTGGTGACCTTTTGATGGTTTTAGAGGCTCAAATGGTGGAAAAGTGGACAAATGGGTCATGTGAATAAGGGAATGAGCTAGTGAACACTTTTTGGGTGTTAACAGATTTCCCCCTAATGTGTGAGGGAAGGAGCTCATCGTATGGCCGATAGACATCATATTTCTTTTGTCTTTTTCCCGGGGTTCGGAGAAGAGAAGAGACCGGTTGGAGACTGGAGCAACGGCCCCTTGGAAGCTGCAAAAAACTGAAAAATATTACATGGCCTCAAAATGAATGAGGGATATCTCTAACTATGGATGAGGCGGGCATACCCATGCTCGTATCAAGACATATACATAACAATTAGGCCCACGAAGGGGGGCCTGAAGAAATACATAAAAATCTGCTGGTACATCATAATGGTCTAGAGGGGACACAATGCTGGGACGTACTCATGGTCATATCATGACTGATCTGAATAACTAATACACTGGAAAAAAGGCAACAACCATTCTGAATAAGGTATCAAAAGGGTTGATGAACTGCTGAAACTGAAGGTGTCCAACATCTGTAGGGACTCAATGATTGTGAGTCAACTTCTAAGGAGTATATGTGACTGTATACTCGAGGAAGTATAAACTGCGGTACATCTGAAAATTGTTGCCAAGTGCAACCCGGATATCCATAGGAATATGTAAGTGGTTGTTTCTTCAATTAGACTCTCAAATGTGGCAGAGTCAGGTGATATCTAGGGTCTTCAACAAATAACTAAAAGGACCGATACCTTGTATGAGTTTCAACAATGTGATCAAGGTGTTGAAGTCAAGCATGTGAGAAACAATCATTTGGAGAGGCACTGAGGACTCCTTTCGAAATGATCCGCAGGCACTCATCACAAATGGTAATGAGTCCAAGGCACAGGTACCTCTAGGTCTATCCTCTGGAATAGATTTGGTTGGTGTCGATAGAGGGAGACCAACAACTATCAAGGCAATAATGTTTCCTTGTTAGGAGCGCGAGGTGCACAACTGATATGTGGTAGTACTAATGGTAGGACTGACATACTATGGGGATGGGGAATAACTGGGGTCATAGAGTGGGTGGACTCAAACTTCCTTTGTTCAGAGCATGGTGACATGGTTGACCTGGTAGCATAGGGAACTGATTTTTAGGAGTGAGGATCATAGCTTATCAAGGGTATGTATTGCTGACTTGAGTGAATCTGGGTGTGAACAAGCAGATGTATGCTGTAGGGGACTCTCAGGGTGACACATTGCAGAATACTCTGAACAAAGGCGACCAAAATGGGGAAGCTGCCATATCAGTAGACATGATTTGTTGTGGCGCTGAGAAGCACCATTGGGTCCTTCTTCGTACTTTTAATGAGCTCGAAGAAGGGATAAAAGTGTGCTCTAAAATGGTACTATCCTGTGGATTTATGTGAGCCCATGACTGTTCATGCTCATAAGTGTTTTCATTTTTAGGGAGTCTGAAAATGATAAGAAGACTCTGCAGTGGTGCTGGAGTACCGTCCTCTGGATTTGTACGATCCCAAGATGATGATTGCTCATTGTTGCTTTAATTTTTTGAGATTCTGAAAGCGGTAAGTAGACTCCATTAGTGTTCTTTTTCGTAAGTTAGTCTCCAAGGCCCGAAAAAGTATAAAATGATGTAAATGGAGAACTCTTCTAGCCGGTGTGACTAGAGTATTCCTTTTTCGTAATTAGTCTACAAGGTCCGGAAAAGGGGTAAACTTATACCAGGTAGATGCCCTTTCAAATACTTTTAGCGAGCATGAAAGGAAGCAAGGTTGCTCGACGATCTTTTCATTGTTTTAGGAGTCAGAAAAGAGATTAACAGAAACTCCCTTGGTGCCTTTTTCGTAAAAGAATTGCTCGACCCGAAAAAGGGATAAAATTATACCGAACAAAAAGGTATTGGTGAGAGCGAGGAATGATCTCGAGCATTATCACGAGCACAAAAAACTAAATCTGACGACATCAAGATTGTGAAAAATGGGCAACAGCCGATGTGGCACGCAAATTGAGGCGATGAGTGGCATTTTGAAAAAATGCTTGAAAATGATGGGGGTGAGAGAGAGAAATTATCTCAAGCATCG
Source organism: Larix kaempferi (assembly GCA_027924585.1). Classification (NCBI taxonomy): domain Eukaryota; kingdom Viridiplantae; phylum Streptophyta; class Pinopsida; order Pinales; family Pinaceae; genus Larix; species Larix kaempferi. The sequence goes on from BSBM01000436.1 coordinate 167,435, forward strand.
TCACGAGCGTGGAAAACTGAATCCGACGATATAAGACTCGTAAAAAATGGACGAAGGCTGATGTGGCATGCAAACCAAGGCGACGAGGCGTTATGTAAAAAATGCTCAAAAAATCTGGGCATGAAAGTGAGAAATGATCTCAAGCATCATCATGAGCGCGGAAAACTGAATCCGGCAATATAAGACTCGTGAAAAATGGAAGATGATCGATGTGGCACATAAATCGAGGTGACTCAAAAAATCTATGCGTGAAAGCGAGAAATAATCTCAAGCATCATCACGATCGCAGAAGACTGAATCCAGTGATATAAGACTCGTAAAAAATAGACGACGACCGATGTGGCACGTAAATCGAGGCGACGAGGGGCATGGAAAAAATGCCCAAAAAATTTGGAGGTGAGAGCGAGAAATGATCTCAAGCATCATCACGAGCGTGGAAAACTGAATCCGGTGATATAAGACTCGTAAAAAGCGGACGACGGTTGATGTGGCACGTAAACCGAGGTGATGAGGGGCATGGGAAAAAATGACTGAAAAATCTGGGTGTGAAAGCGAGAAATGATCTCAAGTGTCATCACGAGCGCGGAAAACTGAATCCGACGATATAAGACTCGTAAAAAATGGACGACGACCAATATAGCATGCAAATTGAGGCGACGAGGGGCATGGGTAAAAATGCTCGAAAAAATCTGGAGGTGAGAGCGAGAAATGATCTCAAGCATCGTCACGAGCGTGGAAAACTGAATCCGGCAATGTAAGACTCATAAAAAATAGACGACATCCGATTTGGCATGCAAATCGAGGCAACGAGGGGCATGGAAAAAATGCCTGAAAAATGGATCTGGTGGAATCGAGAAAAGGAGAGGACGATTATGAAGTTCTCGCTGTGCTGATTCCAACGGTTTGAAAAATGGATGTCGTATGATACCGAAATCGCTGTTGGAAAAATGGCCAAATCTCTATAAATAGGGTGTGGGCTCAAAGTGACATGTGTCATTGTTATGTGCGAGTTTCACAGATCAATTGAGTGAGGTCAGAGCTCTTTCTTGATTTGTGGGAGATTCGACCATTGGATTTTCGTTCCACAAGCTTCAGGTAATCCTATTCGCCTTAGCCTTTCAATTTATTTGATTTCTGGTTGGAGAAAGTCCCCCGAAAACCGTGAAATTCCACTTTGGCATTCCAACGTGGAATATCGCGGGTTTCGCGTCCTTTTTCGCGATGAACATCGCGGGTTTGGGGGTCGACTGTCGCGATGTTCATCACGGCTGTTTAGCTAACAGTCGTGATGTTCATTGCGACTGTGGAGCCGATACTTGCGATGATCATCGCGGGTGCATGGCTGATACCTGTGATGATCATCGCGGCTTTTGATGGAAAAGCCGTGATGATCATCGTGGCTAAAGGCCTGAAAGCCACGATGGAATTTAAAAATAAAAATAAAAATGTTTCTAAAAAAATTTCCTTTGTTTTTTGGCAGGATGTTGAGGAGGCCGTTAGTATCATGGTGGGAGCGAGAGATGGATGAGGATTTGACGGAGCGGATTTGGACCGACCAGGGTGTCAGGGAGGCCTTGGCTGTAGGCGGGCTCCTAAAGTTTGCTCAGATTCCACCAATGCGTTCAATGAGAGATCTACTGAACAAATTGGTGGGTTTCTAGGTCCCAACAGAGGCTGCATTCGTGGTGGGGGGTGAGCGCTTAGAGATCACCCTTTCTAACGTTTATTTTCTTATTGGGTTGCCTCAATTAGGGGAGGTAGGGGAGCTCTAGCCGAGGATCCCAGTTGGGTTGGATATTGAGGATCTCTTGGAGAGATTCTGTTTGACGAGAGCTATTGCGCAGAACAACGCATTGAGTCTGACATCTCTGCGAGAGTGGGAGATGCGAGCGGTTGGGGCTTGTGTTCTACGTGTGTTGGGTGCCACGGCGCCACATCATTTGTCTGGGGGGAAAATGATGATGGTAGATTCTGTGTTGAGAGGGACCTACTTTTCCTGGGGTCAGATGTTTCTGGCTTGTGTCCGGCGAGATTTGGACAAGGTCAGTCGGGAGGGGGGGGAGTTTTACTATGCCTCCTTCCTCTGTTGTTTTTTCTTTGAGCGAGTACCGACCTTGCGACCACGTGTGCCGGTTTGAGATGGGTTGGTTAGTGAGCCATGGATGGTGCGGTGGGGGGGGGGAGGATGATGCCCCGTGGTGGTGGTGGTATCCGACATTTCTTTTCGACGGATATGTATGAGCAGTGGGAGCAGATCCCCTTGCTGATTGATGATTATCCATATGCTGGCATGGATTACCGAGGAGATCTGGAGATGCCTCAGGCTCAGGGGCAGGTCTGGGGTTTATATGGTATCTCTTTGTTTTTGGTTCTCTACTATATCATGTCTTTAAATGATTTTTGTTATGAGTATAGCTAGAGATATTTATATGATATTGACTTGGTTCACTTGTGTGATTGTGCAGATATTGGTCCGAGGCCACCACCTAATCATGTAGGTTGTAGGGGATAGGCGATGGTGGTCGTTCCTCCACCTATAGCGGAACCGCCTCCATGTGCTCGAGGGGTTGTGCACCCTCGAGATGATTCCCTGGAGGGCATATGAGAGACTTTGGATGAGATTCTAGCAGGAGTGCCAGAGGAGGGGTGGAGGAACTTGGATTGGGCCACTATCGAGCGTTTTTTCAATGCTCCTCGTGAGTGGCATTCGATTCTGCTTAGAGCAGCAGTTGTGATGGCGAAGAGGAGGGATCGTGATCAGGAGGATCCATAGGAGCCAGCTGAGGAGGATCAAGAGAATCCTGGGGATCACGATGACTAGTTGATCTTGTATTTGCCCCCAAATGCTGATGAGCATATGGGGATGTATCTTTTTTGTACGGCTATGTATTTTTGTATATTGGGTGCTCAGTGCACCTATGACATGTAAACTATTATGATGATATATATATGTATATATATGTTTGGATATATAGTCGTGTATGCACATGGATGCATTTGTTGTCCATTTGTTTGCCCGTGGAGGCATGTTTGATTCTTGTATGCCCGTGGAGGCACGCTGTATGCATGTGGATGCAAATTTTTTGTTTTTTCTACATGGTTTGATTGATGTGCCAATCAAGAATGTTGTTTGCCATATGGTCTGCTACACTGTTGAGATTCCTTGGGACATGTGTGAATGAAATGGACTCAAACTGTCGAATCATTTGTTTAGTGCGCAGGAATTTTTTGAATAGACAGGGATCGCATACCTGGTAATCATTGTTGAGTTGGGAAACAAGGAGCTGGGAGTCCAATAAAAAGCTAAGGTGACTTATGCTCATGTGGAGAGCGGTGGATAGGAGACTGATCACGACATCGTACTCAGCTTGGTTGTTTGTGGCGGCACCTATGCACACTCCGCCTATGTGGATAACTCATGTGAAGGGGAATATATTACCCAAGCCGCGGAGGCAAGATTTGGAGACCAACGGCTTGCACCATCAGCGAAGACAACATAGCAAAGTGGAACAGGATCCATCTGTGGTCATGCAGGAAAAACAAATTTTTAGGTTTTTGTATTTTTTGTAAAAAGAAAATAAGACTATACAATTGTGGACTGTGGTGTCCATCATATTCTCTATGGGTAAAATCGCTTGAGGTACAACCCATTGCGAGGGTTGCGTAGGGGGTTTCCTTCTGAGTCGGTCAGAATATATGCCCCCTGTCCGAGGCAGGTGTGTATAATATATGGGCCTTGCCACATGGACACAAACTTTCCTTTTCTAGTTTTGTCATGAGCTTGATCATAGGCAAGTACCAGGTTGCCTTCACTAAATGCTCGTGGATGAACATGTTTATCGTAATGAAGTTTAGTTCTGTTCTTTGTGGCTTCAATTTTTTGGAGAGCTGCGCGGCGATCTTCGTCGGCCTGTTCTAAAAGAAGTAAGTGTTCTTCAATCATTGATGTATCGGGAAGAAGTTGTACGGAAATTTGTAATGTTGGTATCTGGCATTCAATGGGGAGGACAGATTCCATGCCATGAACTAAATGGAATGGGGTAAATCCGGTGGCGGTCTTGGTTGATGTGCGATAATCCCATAATGCGGGAAAAATCAGGTGATGCCAATTGGATTTATGTTTGTTGACGGTGCGTTGGAGGATGGTTTTCAAAATTTTGTTAACAGCTTCAACTTGGACGTTCTCTTGGGCGTAGTAGGCGGAGGAGAAATGGTGTTCAAACTTAAGGAGTGTGGACAATTCTCTCCAAACAGAGTCTTTGAAGTGAGAGCCGTGGTCTGAGATGAGTTGTTTTGGTACTCCGAAACGAGCAATAACATGGTTGAGGAAAAAACGGCCTACAGTGTCGTCTTTGCAATTGTAGGTAGGCATGGCTTCCGCCCATTTGGTAAAGTAATATACATCAACAATAATGTGTTTGTGACCGCCGGCTGATGTGGGATTGCAATCCATGAAGTCGATGGCCCATTTGCAAAATGGTCCGGTGGTGACGACCGGATGAAGGGGGGCGGGGAGGATTCTTGCTTTTGGGGCAAAGAGCTGGCATTTTTGGCAGCGTTTGACTGCTGTGATACAATTAGTGAATAGTGATGGCCAAAAATAACCTGCGCAGATTACCTTTTGGGCGGTGGCCATTCCTGAAAAATGGCCACCGCAGGCACCGCTATGACAGTCGTTAAGGACTTGTTCTGCTTCGTCTTGGGAAAAGCATTGTCGTAATATTATGTCGATTCCACGTCGATAGAGGACATCACCCAAGAGGAGATAACGGGGGGCATGGTGATGGATGCGACAACATCCATCACAGTCAATGTTGGGTCGAAACTTCTGTGTGCGGAGGTATACCAAAATGTCGCCATACCAAGGGTCGTCCGACGAGATGATGAACAAATGTTTGTCGATCATATTAGTATGGATAGTTGGTGATGACGACGATGATGGCAAGTCCGTAATGAGTTGAGCGAGTGCTAATGCTTTGGTGCTCTTCGGGGTTTTAAAAGTTAGGTCATATTCTTGTAATATAATCACCCATTTGGCAACACGGCCTTGTAGAAGGCGACGATTCAAGAGATAGACCATTGGATTGGAATTGGCCACAACCGTGGTGTGGCTAAGGAGAATGTAATGTCATAGCTTTTGCACTGAAAAGATGACGGTGAGGGCCATTTTCTCTTCATGTGGGTAGCGGAGGGGTGGGCTTGACAAGGTCTGGCTCACATAGTAAATGACATGCTCTTGGAGAGCGGAGTCTTCTTGGATGAGAACTCCAAAGACGGTGTGATCTGACGCCGAAATGTAAACGGTAAAGTCTTTTGTGAAATCTGGTGGAGAAATCAAAGGGGCGCTTGTAAGTGCTTTCTTTAGGTCTGTGAAGGCTCCTTCTACTTGGTCGTCCCATACAAAGCAGGTGTGAAGATGTAGCAAACGGAGGAAACCATGTACTGTGGTGGCATAGTCTGGGACAAAACGATGAAGGAAGTTGGATTTCCCCTGGAGGCTTTGCAGCTGTCTCAATGTACGTGGTGAGGGGAGGTCCACTATGGATTGAACTTTTAGAGGGTCTATGGTGATTCCTTTTTATGAAATGACAAACCCTAGCAGGTGGCCTGCTGTAATGCAAAATACACATTTAAGCGGGTTCAAGCGGATTTTGTATTTGCGACAACGCAAGAAAAACCGTCGAAGATCTTCTAAGTGGTCAGATCGTTTCTTAGATCAGGCGGTGAGGTCATCTAGATAAACTTTAATGATTTTATGCTGATCATGAAATCAATAAGTCATGGCTCATTGGAAAGTGGCTCTCACATTCTTGAGACCGAAAGGCATGACGCGATAGGCGAAGGTGCCCCATGGGGTGGTAAAAGTGGTCTTGTATTGATCTTCTTTACGGATTTTGATTTGGTTATATCCGGAGAAACCGTCCATAAAAGAGAGTACCTCATGCCCCGCACACTCATCGATTAGTTGGTCAATAAATGGTGTGGGGAAGTTGTCTTTGGGACAAGCTAGATTGAGGTTGCGAAAGTCAGTACAGACGCGGATGGTGCCGACTTTCTTAATAACTGGTACTGGATTTGACACCCAAGTGGTATATGCAATCGAGTATATGAAACCTGCTGCTTGAAGCTTCTCGATTTCTGCTTTGACGACTGGAAGCTTAGATGGGTGAATGGGACATTGTTTCTGGCGGACAAGTGATATGTTGGGCCAAGTGTCTATGTGATGTTCTACGATGATGGAATCAAGACCAGGCATCTTAGTATAAGACCAAGCGAAGACATCTCGAAACTCTTGGAAGAGTTTCTTATAAGCTTGGGTTTCTTTCTCAGTGCAAGATGCACCTAAAGAGATAAGCTTGGTTTTTCCGAGGGTGGTGGAGATGTCGATTTTTATAATGGGAGAAATGTTAGCCATGTTACCTTCCTCGAAGGATTCTTGAGTTGGTATTGGATCTTTGAACCAATCGACCTTGGTTGGTAAGAAGTCCTTAGATTCAACAGATAGTTGGTTTTCCGCGGTGGACGTACACGTTTCAGCGAGGAAGTATGATCGTTGGTGCATATCATCCCAAGGGTAGTCCAGTGCAGTGAGTGTTTCTAGGATTTCTTCGGCGGTACGGAAATAGTGTTCCATTAAATGAATTGGTTCGGGTTTGTAGGTAGTTGAAATCATATAAATGGTATTGATTTCATCTAAATGGGATGATTCTAGAGGGAATATTTCTTCAACAAGTGGGGGGGATATCTCTAAGTCAACATTATTCATCTCGTATAGTGCTGCTCTATAATCTGGGAGATCAGGGCAGTGATGTGAATAATGGCCGTAGATTCCGCATATTGCACAAGGGTGGTTTGTGCGCAATGATTTATCACGAGGTTGAGGTGGTAATTCTAACTTGACAACTGGAACGTTGATGTCATCATCCAACATATTCATGTGTTCTTGAAGTGCTGGTAGTTGTGGACATAGATGGGTGGCGTGGCCAATATCGTCGCACAAGGAGCACTTAGGGAGTACATGGGTTGGGGGATTCTTGGCTAATTTGGGAGTCACTGGGGGGGGGTGCGAGTTGTGGGTGCAGTGTTGTAGGTTTTTGGACCTCTACCCCCAGTGTGGCAGGATTGAGGGGGGACATAACTAGATTTCGATGTGGTGCCCCTTGCTGGAATCTATCGGTTTTGGGGGTTCGGACCACCAGGTGGTGGGCGATTTTGGTGGTTTGGTATGCCAGATGGTGGATGGTTTGAAGTATTCATAGGTTGTACCAGTTGTAGGACAATGGTAGGAGTTGGTGGGGGAGTTGGGGCAGGTAAGTACCATATAGGTAATCCTAATGTTAAACCTGGAAGGTTGAGTGTAGCCATTACTGGCATGCTGACAACTCCTGAAAATGGAAATAAGAAGGGGATAGTGTGAATCGGTGTCATTCTGATATGGCTAAGCACATTGGGTGCTTGTGGTGGTGGTTGAGGTTGTTGAGGATGCTGTTGTTTGTTATGTGATAGGGTGCACAAATCGGATACCGCATTTACCTGAAGAGGGGGTGGGATTGACGGGAACGAGCTGGTCATGGGAGTATCCGAATATATCCCGGGTCCGACTGATGAGACGAAGGAAGTTGGTGCACTAAGAACGGGTTCTTCGATCATGGGAAGAACATTCTCTGGTGCAGCGAGGGCATTGGGATCATAGTATGTAATCTAGTCAATTTTAATTATGTGTCCTTCATGGGGGAACATCATGATGCGAAAAACTGAAGAAGCGACAGCTTTCATTTTATACATGTAGCTTTGTCCCAAAAGGAGATTGTAATCAAGTTGGGCGTTAATGACCTCTATATCTATGAGAACCAACTTGCCCCCAAGCTGTATGGGTACGCTCACTCGCAAACCTTGAGGTTGAGCTACATGACCATCGTAAGCTCGTAATGAGGTAGTGGACGGTTGTAGTGTTGGGGATCCAAGTTTCTGCCATACGAAAGTCGACATGACGCAGGTAGAGGCCCCTTCATCGATTATGCATTGATGAACAATGAGGTTGCGAATGGAGACAGAAACTTGAAAAGCTAGAGATGAAGGCATGTGAGGTTCAGGTTGTTCTAAGTCGAAAGCCATCATGTTAGAGTCGTTAGGATCTATGGCACCAATGGCAGATAACAACAATTTTCTCTGTGCAGGACAGTTTTTTAAGATTTTGAGAGTGGACATAGAAGTGGGGGACTGAGCTAAATCCTCTACAATGTTATAGTTGGAAGCTGCACGAGCGTTCGGGTTATTGTTAATTCATCTCAAAGGGAAACGAGGTGCTTTGGGGCCCCCGTCCATGGGCATATGGGGGTATGCAAAGTGGTTGATCGGTTGGGAGAGTACTCGATGATGGGTCAGTAGGTGTGGCCTCAAGGGTAGATCTTTGATTTTGATGAGTTTGAAGATTGACATCTTTTGATGACATCATAAGAAAATGGTGAGTGTTGGAATCAGCATGCTGGTACGATGGTTGCATAGGTAATTTGCTGCTGTGGTGCAGCGGATCCTTGAGGGGGATCATTCAGATGAGTGTTTACCATGCCTTGGTTTGGTAAGGGATTTTGTAATATCATGGGTTTTGTTTGAGGAGGGGGTGCTGGCTGTGCAGCATGTCCTTGTCGTTGGGCGTCGTTGGTCCAGAGTTGACGTGCTCGATCTAAATGGGGACAATTATGTGTGTAATGGCCGTAGACTCCACATATGGAACATGGATGGTTTTTTCTCAAGTTATTATTTCTAGCCTGTTTTGGTGGGCGGTCAGGATTTTGGTTGGGGGGAGCTGCATTATTGTTGTTTGGGGGATTATGTGGTGGTGCACCTTGGTTATGTTGATGGTTATTTTCGCGGTTACGTCCTCTTCCGCGGTTTTGTTGAGCTCCTTGGTTACGCTGATTGTTCTGGTTTGGAGGTTGGTTTTACTGCACGTAAACATGCCCTTGGGCAGTAGGTGGGTTTTGAGGTCGTGCAGGCTTTGGAGCAGGTTGCAGTGGGTAGTAAACAGGAGGGTTCGAAGGTGGCCATGGTGTTTGTTGCGGTTGTGGGTAACTTTGAGCTACTGGAAGTGCTGGAGCAAGAGGTGCTTCCTGTTGAGGATAATAAGCCACTTGGGATTGTGGCTGGACCGAAGTCTGGTGGGCCTGTTGGTTATAATATGGAGCTAGCGCATAAGCTGATGGTGCTTTCCCATAACATTGTGGTGGACACGAGGGTCCATGAATGTGTTGGGTGTGTGTTACTGGAGCATACGAAGTTGTAGCTCCAGAATTAGATGAAGCCCTAGAAAGGTCTGGGGTGTTGTTTGTTCTCATCATGGTAAAAGGTTTGTTTTGCGCCGTAACCTAGCCGATAATACTGTCGGTGGCATGGGATTCCCCGTGCGCATCATGGTGGGATGGATTGTCGCGCGGGGCGTCAGGTAAAATAGTGTATAGATATCCTTACTGGGCATACATGAGGCCGAATTGCTGAGCTTTTAAGATAGCTTCTTCTTCTGACTGAGGTCATTTGGAAGCTACATATTTGGCTATGAGGGGTAGGAGTGATTTCAGGAACCAATCCAAAAAGATACAGTCGTCAAGCCTTATCTTGCAGAGGCTACGACGCTTACGCCACTCATGGATATGATCGGTGATGTGTGTAGCGGTGTTCTGTCTACAAGACAAAAGTATTTCCACTCCTACATCATAGTGTACAGGTAGTTGAAAGAACTGGAGGAAAGTTGAGGCGAGGGATGTAAATGTGTTGTGGGTCCCATGTGGCTGCTCAATGTACCACTTGGATGCAGAGCCAGTGAAAGTTCTTTATAAAAGTCTTAGTCTAATGGAATCATCTACTATGGAGTTAGAGGGACACCATAGGTGAAATGACATGATGTGGTTTTGGGGATCTTCCCCGACTTTGCCTTCAAATTTTGGGATATCTGAGGGAAGCTTTGTGGGCATGGATGGCCACTTTGGTAAGGTCCTCTCTCTCTGGAGTTACTTCCTCTATCTTGGTGTTCATGCTGGTGTGAATTCTTAGGTCCTCCTCTTTGGGATGCAAACCTTCCTCTTCCAGCTGTTTGCCCCTTCCTTGGGTTGAACCTCTACCTCTATTGAAGTTTTTTTTCCTCAATAGCTTCTCTTCTGCTCTCAAGGCACATTGGTATGCCTCATCAATTTTTCTTGGTGATATCATATTGATCTCATCCTAAATTTCCATTCTTAAACTATTGACATATCTAGCAGTCTACTCTGCTGATTATTATACATATCCTGCCCTTAGGTTCACTTTGTAAAACTCTTTTGTGTATTCTCTTATAGTTAAAAATCTCTGCCTAAGGTTCTGCATCTATCTATAAAAGGTTAACTGGTAGTCCTTTGGTAAGAACTTTGCTCTCATCTTCACTACCATTCTATCCCAGTTCTTTATCAATGGTTTGTTCCTTCTTTTAATTTTAGCTTGCACATTATCCCACCATAAGGATGCATGTCCTTTCAATCCGGTCACAACAAATCTAACTCTGTTGTTTTCATCAACTTAATCATACTCAAAGTATTTATCTAACTCATTGGTCCAATCAATGAGGTGTTCAATAGTGAGGCTTCCCTCATAGGTAGGAAACTCAGGCTTCGGCCTTGAAGTTGCTCAAAGAATTGACCGAAAGTATATCAACTCTGGTGTTTCTCGCATAGGTGTTGCTTCTTCATCTTGTTCTTCTTCTTCGGGATCACTTACATCACCAGCTTCCGGATCTCTTCGCTTACCCATCTCCATAGCTTCCATACGTGATTGCATTTCTCTCATTTCCTCTAGGACTTTAGCGTTTGTTGCAAACTATCCTTTGCCACAGATTCTTGCTCCTCTCATGTGTGCAGCCATGTCTTGCTTCTGATGTATCACAAAAACAGTCCTGCTCTGATACCAAAATTGATGGGGATGCTGGGTCGACCGCAACCAACTCAACCCTTACCCTTCTAGGATCTGGGTTGATTCATAGGAATCAGTCCTTAACTTGGTTAGAAACCAACCTAGTCCTTCTTCCACGTAGGCCTAAACTTCAATACAGTATTTTCGCAGCGTTCTAGGGTCTCCTACCCTTGAAAATGACCTTCCGCAATTTCCTCATGGGATCACCTTCCTTTCAGAATTGCCTTCCGCAATCTCCTTCTCCGCAATGGTCCTTTCCGCAACGGTCCTCTCTGCAACAACCTTTCTGCACTTGCAGGTTGCGGGTTGCAGGTGCACTCCGTGCTCTTGCCGAAAAATATTTTCGCATCACTCCTCCGCAAACTCCCTTCCATAATACTCTTTCCGCACTCTTGCAGATTGCGAGTTGCGGGTTGTTCTTCTGACTTTCTCAACAAATCCCTCTGCAAAGTCTCTCCGCAACACTTTACTGCTAACCTCTGCGCTTCTTCCTTTTTGCGGGCACTGTATACACCGTTGATCCTTGCGGATTTGATCACAGTCATTATTCTAGGATCAAGGCGGGATCCTTCACTGGGCTTGCGAGAATGATAATTTCCGTCTAACTTCACTTCGGGTGATCTTTCCTCGTTGTCGATCTTCTCTTTGGATTCAATCTGAGCCGTTCGACGCTAACTCACTGGTTCGACTCCATTACTTGAAAATTTCTCGGCCGATTGATCATGGAACGATCAAACCAGATCAATCCTTGTCTAGATGTTAGGAAAAATAAGCACAAACAAGACTTCCCAATTAAAGAATTGAATGGTGATTGGCAAGCAAACACATCGGGGTTCTTCACTAAGCACAAAAATCAAATGAACGCAAAACATAGATTCTTTCACACATAAATCAGGTCTTAAATGCACACAGCTCTACCTGACAAAAACTCAAGCATTCTTGATTCAAATATACAAAAAGATGTCTTCAAAACACAGTTCTTCTATTTCACTTATAGACAATATGAAAATTGCATTCCCTATAGAATGACTCTTAACCCACAAAATGACCAACCCAAACCAATCCAGAGACAACCATTAGCTCGTTCTACTCTACCCTACTTATTCATTCGGATCTCTAGAAAAATTCCAAACCACTCAACAACTTAACAGGCTAAAAGACTCCACACTGGTGGGTCTGCATCATTACTTAGCCGAATTTCTAATCTGGCCTAATCTCCACGCAGGGGGTATCAGCTCTCCTCTAGTCCTATCATACCAAAAATAGACAACAAAGCAAATAGTTAATGCAAGCATGAATCAGAATGATAACAAAAAATAGATCATCCTATCCACATCAGAGCTACTCGTCCTTAGGTAGTCACAACATGTGACCACTTAATCACATTGCTGACTCAAGATCGATGCTCCCGCATCAAAATCCAATTCCAAAATTGGTGGATTCTTGTCTCAATCAGGATCTGAGTTAACTAAAAATCAATCGCAGGTAACTAAAGATCAAATCAATCACCATTGGCTTGATTGGATCATGATCCTGGTGAGGGCAAGTTTGCATCATTTACAGGGGGTGCATATTTCCACAAGGAGGGCACATTTGTATGTTGGGTGAATCTCATTGGAGGGGAGGAGTTCCCAAGGTAGAGGGGCGCACCTCTTGTGAGGTGGTGCCTCCCTCTTGAGTCTAACTCCCTCTCTTCCCTTAAAATACTCCATCAATCCCTTGATTCTCTTTAAGGATGCGCCCTCATACTCTTATGAGCTCATGCGCCCGCCCTCCCTTGATTTATCTATAAAATCAAGCTCTCTCCCCCCATTTGAAAGGGTTGGAGTTGTATGAGAAGAGTGTTCTTGCTATTGTAATTGTCTCATTCATTGTATTGTTGGAATAAAAAAAAGCGTTGGAGGCTTAATGGTGTGATGATTTTATTGGATGACCATTGTTAATGTCTGAGGTAAGATGTATCTAATGTGTTTTCCTTTCTCTTGCATTTATGTATTGTGGATCCGGCCTTGGTAGAATTGTTCTCAATTGATAGGAAAATTCATATAATAAGTTTATTATTTGTTTTTTATTGCTCATGTATGTGTAAAGTTAAAGATCTAGCATTCTAATAATTTTATTATTATGTTGCTCTAACATTTTATATGCATGTCACTGGATCTCACAAACTTTATGGAAGTATTTTTTGAATAGCTACAGGTCACCATGGAAAGAAAATTGAACAAGTTTGTTCACTTTGCTCTCCAAGCATACATGCGGCATAGTCCAATAGTATTCCACCAGAGGCCTCTACAAGAACTCTATCTGGCATCAAGACCGCTTCTCCTTCTCTTTCTCCTCAAGCAAATTTTTCTTGGTTATCGGGTCTCTTACCCTCGAATCTAGTTTCTCTTTCAAATTGAAATTTACTTATCATACACAATTTGGTTATATGTTTAGATCTTGCAATTAAAAGCTTCATTTTACTATATCTAACTTAGCTAGATTCACTTTATGCAAGTCATTTCATAACAAAATTTTAATACTTGAGGTAGAAGTTATTTGATTTGATTTTAAAAATTTTATTTGGAAATTTAAAGTTCTTTATTGGCTGTCCCAAAAAGCAATCCAAGATCCTCCAAATGACTTGTCATTTTGAGTTCTTTTAGTCATTTGTGTAAGTAGTTTAACTTAGAATTTTTTCAACAATTTTTCTAGTTCACCCAAATAACTTTTAAAGTGATTTTGGGCATTTTAAGCACTAATTTGTTCATTGTTATTTTTATTTTTATTTTTAGCAGGTTTTTAGACATTTTGGGCAAAAAACCAAGTTTCTAGCCAACACGGAGCTTCCCGAAGCATTCTCGCTTCATCCGACGATTTGTCTTAATTTCATTTGTAAGCCTTTGGATTTTATTTGTAAATATCCAAGGCATTATTTCAGATATTATTGTAATACATAAATAAAGAGAATAGCAAGTGGGATACCTAGTGCCCACACCCCAAACCCCTTTGGGGGTTTTGCATCATTTTGTGATTTTTTCATTTTTTTTTTTAGTTTTTAATTTCAATTTAATAACTTTAAATTAACTTTTGAAGTGTCGGATCCAAATATAGGCCTTCAAAACGTACTCAGGACTTAGGATTTAACTTGATTTGGTAGGCAATATACTTTGGTAGATAAATGTATTTTCCAAGATTATTTCATTTTTTTGCAAAGAAAATAAACACTAACCCACTACGCTCTAGCGAAGTACCAAAAGGGAAAATATACTCTTAGTGTAGTAATTAAATCACACTTTCCTTTTTGTTTTATTTTTTGCAAGTTAAAGTAATGAACCCGACATTTCTCTCCTGAAGTATGCTCTCGCTGTGACATAAATGGATTTTCCTGAGTACATAATTGGATGATCATAAAATAGATTCCTTGTGAGTAGTAATTAGTATCACATTTTGGAAGTTAACCTCCCCAAAATATTAAAGTCTAGTGTCTCGGTTTTACCTCATGTGGGAAAAACTTACAAAGAAAGCGGGAACGACTAGAACGTGCCTGCAGGGCCTCATCAGGATACACCCTAGTTTGATGTAGTGTTGGACATCCCCCTGTGACTCCATCTAGCCCACATTTTCTCATGTAGGGACATACTTGGTGAGTCTGGATATATTCCCAACACCATTTTGGTATATTGGGAATCCCCCTCCCCTCTAATCAACTCATCATATTAATAAATAAAACTAATCAAGAACACTCGCAAAACATCTACAATACAACAACATTTCACTCTCAACTGCATTTTTGGCACTAGTCTTATTTCAAGTTTCAGTCTTATGTTTGAAATCATGTGTTAAGTGGTTATAATTATATTATGTTCATCTAATTTCATATTTGTAAGTGATTTTTGCTTTCAGTGATTATTTCTAAAACTCCTTAAAAAACTTACCCATTCACCAATTAAATAGCTTAATAGCCTTAGTAACTTATAGGGACTACCCCTTGGGCGTCGTTAAGAGTTCTGCCTAAATAGAGGAGTTGAGTGTTGAGTGACAGTATCAAAACTCGAGACTTTCCCCCAAGGAACACACCTAAGCAACTTGAATATTTCTATTGCGACAACCCCCAGGTGCGTGTTCCAGTGGAAACACCCTCCGGCCTCTTTATTTTTGGTCGGATATGCACCAATCTAGTAAAACATACATAGAGTGGTGGCTCCTCTATCACAAAATTCTCCACAATACAGTTTACCTCCTTCATGGTGCAATCTACGACTCCAATGATCAACAAAGCTCTCTCACAGTTGTTTTTTACACAACTATAGTGGTGGCAACTACTCTTACTACGCAACGTGTTTCACTTGGAACTAGGAAATCGTATGCAATACACAGTGAAACACCTTTAAACATGTCCTGTCAACATCTTAGAAACTGGCTCAACCTCCACAACTCCTAGGCACACATCCCAACTCACGTCCTCTTACACACACAATTTCTCGGAACAACAATCTATTATCCCTATCCTATCCTATCCTCTATTCTTAGGATAAGTAATCACCATCTCTCTCTCATCTTTGTGGGCACTCTCGTGAGGGATTCAAGCGCAAAAACCTTAGTCTGATACCATAATAGAAAACATCATAACACAATGAGAGAGCATGAACTAAGTCTCTTGGTTGATTAACCATTGCTAACATCATACATATTTATACAATACTCAACAAATCTCAACCATTGATCTAGTCACACAATCAAGGGTTGTAATTGTTTCTTCTAGACAGTTCTCTTTGCTTTAGTCAAGAGTTAATTTATTAAATCCTATCTCTATCAACTACTCATCTATCTACATACTTACCTATTCTTCTAGTTCATCTTTTCATGTACCTATTCAACAGGTCATGGGCTCAATAATACAACAAGTATGAGTTACATACTCTAACAATAGCAAATAGGCTGAACCGTTATAATGATTAGTGTTTATGATGTTGAAAATGAATGCAATTAGGTTGAATTGATTATCATTTAGGTTGAACCTTTATATTGATTTATATTTGTGATGTTGAAAATGAAGTAGCTATTAGGTTGAATTGATTTGTATTTTTGATGTTCGTAGTGAATAAAAATGGATGAAATGTTAAACATCACCATCTCCATTTTGATCTTTATTTTTCGGCTAATAGGTTAAGGATTTTTTTTAAACTTTTCTTTATAATAAAATTTTCATTTTCATTATATCTTAACTCTAAATTTTATTAATTAATAAAATTATGATAAAATATAATAATAATGTATTAATATTTATAATAAAATTATAATGATGATGATGATGATGATTATTAATGTCTATTGAGACAAACTTTTGTCTATTAGACGTGAAGAAGAAATAAGGGAATTATTTATGTTGTTTTTTTAAACAAAAGCTTTTCTAGCTCACTATAGTTTTGGCAAATTAGGAGGTTATAAATGTTAGTATTATAGCAAATACTATGAAATTGAGATCTAATGTGGGTATAAGCAGAGCACTCGAGAGAGAACTTTTTATAATTATGGCAAGAATATCAAAAATAATTATTTTAAGGTCATAAATTATGAAAAGTTTTTCTATTTAAAGTGTTATCATTTATAACATAATTTCAAATTAAAATAGATTATATATTTTTAAGTCGATAATTGTATCTTGATTCTTATGGATAAAATCCCTTAAAATGTAAATTGTTATACAATTTTATAACTCTATAATGGTTACTTGTATATAATTAAAAAATATTAAAAACCAACCTGAAAGAATGTGAAAAAAAAATTATAATAGATACACTAGATAAAAAAGAAGACTGCAATTTTTTAAAAAGTACTTTTTTTTTTTTTTAATGTTTGGATAAAATTTTTTTTTGGCAAAATGAAGTTACTGTAATTTTATTTATTTATTAAGATTTGTAAAACTAAAAAGATTAGAAAATTAAATTGTATTGTTTAATTGATTAAAAAATATTCTTGAAGTTATAAAGTTTATAGTTTATGTACTATTAAAATGTTTAAAATTTAAAGTTTATGTAGTGTTAAAATGTTTGGCATAAATTTATAAAAACTTAGAAAATTATATTCAAATATATTAAAAATAAAATTTATGAAATTAATATTATATAATTAAAAAAATATATTATAACAATAAAGCACTAATTTTAATATACTCTAGTAACTATAAAAAAAATTTGTATCTTTTTTAATTAAATAAATAATTAAAAATGCATTAAGTATGATAAAATTTATGAAATGAAGTTTATTAAAATTGTTTATTTATTTATAAAATTATAACTAAACATCTAAATTACATATATTTGTAGCTTTAAAATAATAAAATAAATAATTTTTAATAAATATATTTTAAATATAATTTTGATAATAATAAATTCACAAATAAATTTGTTATTATAAAATAATTACAAATGGTAATTTATAAATATCTAAGTTTAATTATACTCCCTCCCCTCTCATATGAGTGAAGTCTTGAATTCATTTCCAAAACCTAAATTTAAAAGAAACCATTGGCCTCTTTTGATGACTCGTAATGTATAATATAAGTTGGTTGGACAAGTATTTTTACTCTGCAAATGCCAAATATTCGATCACTTAAAAATGTCGTGATTGATAAAATTCATAGCATAATATATGTCGATAAATAATTCATATCCAAATAATTTATATTTTCATGGACAACAAATGCAAATTTTAAAAGATATAAAGACTATTGTGTTCTCATTATATTTTTTTTATCGAATTAGTTGTTGGGATTAATTTCATACTACCATCTTTATTGTAATTCTCTACACTATAAATATGCATTTAAGGCTATTTGGACATCATATTAATCATCTAGAGCCATAGGAATGATGTTGCTACTAAATGTATCCTTCTTGTTCATAACACCTCCCATACATTGTAATGGATCGAGAAGTGGGCGAGGTGCAACAACTCTCAAAATTGTTGGCATCCTATTAGATCCACTTTGTAATTAGGCAATGGATCACGAATCTAATTACAACAGATCACAAATCTCTATGAGTAATTCCAGTAAGTTTGTTGTGCATTGTATTTGCCGGAAACCGTAAAATTATCGTGTATAAATTTATTTTTGATTAATGAAAAAAATATTTTGTGCATTTGGCTCACTCATTTTTCCGTTGCGCCCTTCGTCAATTGGTATTCGAGCAATGCTCTATCCTATGCCTAAGAGAGCCCCCTAGAAACGCTCCAATCTCCAATAGGTAAAAAGTGCACTTTGTATGTTTTATCGTCCTTGGATTTATGAGAAATTGTTGTATTTATCTTGCATATGTCTGGGATTAAGAGAGATTGATCACCTCTCTTCTGCCATGAGCTCAAGTTTTATTGTAGGTAAGTGCTCTCTTTTTTCATGTCCTTGGAAGATTAAATAAGGTCAATTAATCCACGAGTGATTCGTGAAGACCAAATTTAATGTCAATGGGAATTCCCTCCAGACATCCAAAAATGAAGATACATTATCATGAGATGTGCTACTTTTAAATCTTAAGTTTTAAGAAGCATGATCCAGTAGTGTCTCACCAGAAGACAACAACAAGAAGACTTTTGGTCAAAGATTGCAGATGGATCCAAAATGAGACATATGAAGGATTGATATGAAGAATCTAAAGATCGTTGTTCTATAGGTCAAGTGCCATTTCAACATCCATGTTTCCATGCTCCCCATTGCTACAAAACAATCATTTCAGAAGACCTAATACTCATCATGCTCATTCATTAGCTCCATGGTATGCTTATGCATTTTCTTCTTCCCATTTTGATATACATGCTTGTTGAAGTTAATAAATATTTCATTTCCTTATGTTGTTGATAAATTTTTTCTCATGAACATCATTCATGTCACCACCGTCATCAGATTAAATTAAACCTCCATCATTCCATCACTTCCATATCTTTTGATCCATCCATCCCTAACTCGCACAATAAATTCAACTTGAATCACTTACAATGTCAAGCTCCCTCACCACCCTACCCATTTTCCAAATAAAATTCGATGGTGAAAACCTACCTCAGGCACCATCAAACCTTGGAATTATTGAAAACCAACTTGTTGGCGGGCATCCCTCGGGAATTAAAAAACAAATCTTACTATGAAAACCATTTGGGCGTAGTTAGAAGGATCTTGTTTGAAAACTAGCTTGCTGGTGGACAAGGTTTGCAAACAAATTGAGAAATAAACTATTCCATCCAAGTTTCTCTTTAAATAAAGTTTCCTATATTTGCTACTCCATTTGAAAAGATCATTTTTCAGCTCCGAATCTTCATTACAATTCATCATGATATGAGCTCCACATTCCACATTGTTCTTTCTTGCAAGTTTTTACATCATCGTGGACCACATCAAATATCGTGCTTCTCAGGATGCTGCTAAATATTTCATGAAATTCTTAGGTAGGTACATGTATGCTTCTTTTTCCTTATTGTCAGTCAATATCATGGAACATTATAGATTTGTATTTGGAAAATCAGTTGAGCCTTTACTTATCATTTGTCATATTTGCAAGAGCAAAACAAGTTCTTAGTTTGGGGGAAGGGGTACAACATTACCTACCATGACTACCCCAATACCCATCATAATCCTTACATAACTCACCATCATTCTTTCCCATCCCCTATCATCCTTGCTCAACCCAAACATTCATCCTTCCATTTAAGCATTAGGCTTATCTTTACTTCCCTAGTTGATCCCACTCAGACATCTACTAACACCCAAGCATGAAAATGATGTTTCTACATAAGACCTATTGTTGCCACACAAGAACCAACAATGGGAAGTCTTACTACTATCACATAAGAACCAGCAGAAAGAAAAAGGGAAGCAACTCATATACAAGACATGGACACTATAGGAAGAAGGGAATAGGATGGCCACAAGAACCTAGAATTAGAGTTTGCCATATCTTGGAGAAACAACACCTGC
This sequence comes from Larix kaempferi, assembly GCA_027924585.1. Lineage (NCBI taxonomy): Eukaryota > Viridiplantae > Streptophyta > Pinopsida > Pinales > Pinaceae > Larix > Larix kaempferi. Next base: position 187,320 of record BSBM01000436.1, read on the forward strand.
AGCTTGTCTTGTGGAGTGTCATAGGAGAAGGTCGGGATATGGATGCAAATATGTTGCTGGATTCCAACTGAAAGTATGTATGAGAGAGGAGAAGACTACGTCTGGCCTTTGATAAGAGCTCAAACCTGCATACGTAAATTCCCACGACGTCGCCCTTCCATGACTTTTAAGCTTGAAAGACACCTGGGGAATGACGCAACTGACTTTTAACATTTCACAAAAGTGGTTTCACAAAGCTGTCAGCTGGTTTCCAATACCATTTTGATATATGCGATATTTCCAAAAAATGACACGTGTGACTAAAGTTTTTGTTTCACAACCATCAACCATCTATTCCCTTTTGTGTATGTGGACAGTGCGAGATGCATCATGAAAAGTCGATTTTGGAGTGGATAGTAATCATAAGATCTTGACCATAAAAAAAAACCTTGAATCTTCTGAAGAGGCTCCTCATGACTTGGTGTCTAACATTTGGGCACTCTCTGCTGGCCCTTAATTTGTATTGTATTTTTTATTGCAGGTGCAGCAATTAGAGCATTGGAGTTAAGCCTTCGGGCCTTTTTAATAAAAATACAAAAACCCTTCTTAAGGCCGAGAAAGCTATTTTGGCTTTTTAAAGACCAAAATGATGAAAATACCATGCATAAAATCCAAAACCTTTAACCTGATTTGAAATTGTGTGCATTTGTCATCTTAAGTGTTGCGCCATATTGATTGTGGTAGAACCTGTAGTTTTGAAATTGACACATTGAGCTACAGAGCTGTTTCCAATTGTTACACCCTTGGGACATTTGCAAGCTTAACTCGGCATTCGTCGGTTTCCTTCCATTAACACTTATAATCTATGGTGAATTCATTTCAAAAAGTCATAAACTCTGTCTCCATTCTCATCACGATTTCATGCCCTGTAGAATGCTGTTGGCCTCAAAGCTATCATCTTCATTAATATAGACTATGGCTGGCTGCAACTTCATATGCCAAGGAGAATACAACAAACTCAAGCTTTTGGGCATTACTAACCATTTTCTCATGAGCTCTATTATCCAATAATTGATATATTGCATGTTATTGATGTAAAATACCTGAAGATTTACCTGAAAACAAATTTGGTGAAGTTTTTTTGGAGATTTATCAAGTGATAACAATTTTCCCATTTTACACTACTATTTGCCCGTCAAAATTTTATAGTTTTTTTTCCCAAAATTATAGAGTGCTAACAACTGGCTCCTACTGGGGATGCTACCCTCCCTACGAGGTAGCAAAGAATGTAGACCAAGTGCCTAACCAAGGGGCTGATCCCAATCCCGAAAACTGCAATGTGTAACCTGTACCTTGTAACTGATCCTTCATCTGAAAATTGAAACTGAATTGAAAATAACATTGTACATACTGAAAGGATGCTTGCTCAACAAGCTTATTCATCCTACCTACCTTATTTTGCTGAAAATCATCGTTCAATCAAGTAACAAAAAAGTGCCAATGAAGCCAATCTAGCAGCTGGTTAAGTAGCAAAATTTTCTGATCATGCTTAATCAAAATTAGAACATAAGAACCTAATGGCAGAAAAGCATGATAGAGGCCTTGACATTTGAGGTAGAGATATAACCAATCCTTATTGCTGCAAATTTCCTTCATATAATCAGCCACTGGATCATAAAAGACATGATAATCCTCAAAAAACTCTGTCATTTGTTTGTCATGACAGGGTTGCTCCAACATCAGACTCTCTTGCACACCATCCAGCCATTTCTCAAAAGGATCTTGAAGGGAGTTCTCCGGATAGTTTCCAAGTGAGAAATCAACAAATTCATCTGAAATTTCAGAATTTAAAACTTGATCCTCTTCACCAAATGCAACAGAAATATCATTAGTTTTTTCAATAAAATCAAGTGAAACAAACTCTACTTGACATAAAAATTCTGAATTTGAAAGAGAACCCTGATTTTCTGTTTGGTACTTCTCTTCCCTATTGCAAACCTATGCTTCTTCTAAGTGTTGGGACTGATTGTGCGCTTGGTCTTCTTCCTTATCATCAATTTCAAAAAAGCTTATGAAGCTTTCCATCTTAGATTTCTGTTTTTTATTAGAAGCCCTCAATCTTTGCTTTATCAATTCAAATGAAGAAGAACAAAAGGGTAAACAATCACTTTCAGCATGTTTACTTTCAGGATTTTGGTCATAAGTTGCAATCAAATTTACTTCAATAATTGTCCCAGAACTTGCAAATTTTTCAGCTGGTTGCTTAGGAAAGACCACCAAGTATTCTTCTTCATATTCATCATACATAGGTAGGCTGAAATCTTCATTAAAACCATCACTAACAGAAATTTCAGCAGGCTGATTGCAATTTACATAAAACAAATCAGAATTACCTGGCACATCACTAGGCTGATCACCTCTCTATTCATCATGGGAAAGATTGGAATGCAAGGCAAGTTATCCTTGTTCATGTCTCTCTTCGAATCTTATTCCTTCTTCAATCCTTTCATCATTATCTTGGTTTGATCATTTTCCAGACATCCTAAGATTGTCTTCAACCTCCAATGCATCAATGAACATATGCTACAAATTTGAAGACCTTCTCTCCAAAAGAAGAAGAGATAAATCTGAAGGAAAGATAGATGCATAGTGTAATTTAGCAACATTCTCTAGGGGCCGAATTTACTTTGGCATGTTATAGTAGAAGCTAATTGCGAATCTCCTATTAAAGCTGGACATGACTTCACCTTCTTGCCTTCTCATGGAGTAAAACTCTGAAAAAACTAAGTCCCATGAATTTCTCCTACCCCAAAACTCCAAAAAGACCTCAAAAAACTCTTCCCATGTATCAATAGACTCATGCCGCAAGTGTTTAAACCATCTTTTCACATCTCCTTGGAAGGATCGGGAAAAATACCTCATACAAACATCATCATGTTCTACTTCAAAAGGGTCCAGTAAATGTTCAAAGCCTTGAAGGTGCTTCTTAGCAGTAAGACTTTCGGATTCTCCATGAAAAACAAGAATGTATTTATGGTACTTGGGAGGGAATTCATGAAGAACAAGGAGAAGCTTCAAAGGGCTATATCTTAGCTGAGATCTGAGAGGCAAAGGAGTATGTACAAGGATAACATCATCGGCCTCACTCTCATGGGATTCACAAGGTTGGTTATGGATCTTACATGGTTCAAAAGAAGGGATGGGATCATCTCTAGGGGTGAAAGGAGAATGTACATTTTCAAAATCTAGTGAAGGATATACAAAGGAAGCTCTCTCACGACCTAGAGATCTTCGGTGAGACAAGAATTTTTCGATATATATACATAAGGGTAAAAGGAGACCAATACAGAAGAACAAGATCTCTTTGAAGAGATTGATACTTTGATACTTGGACCTTAATTCTTCCATGTCTAAGGCAACTGAGCTTGTTCTCCAGTGGAGCCTGCAAATCGGATTGAATCATGAGTGGATTCGCCAGGTGAGTGGTATACAACCTTCTCAATGTTTGACTGTTGTTCACCATCAACAATTAGGTCTGAAACGTTTTCGTTCTCCCAGGGATGATAAGACAATCGCTCCCCGACAACGGCACCAATTTGTTAACACCCAAAACATACCCCAAGGTTGTGGAGAGGCAAAATCAGGGTAACCAGTAACCACTTTAGCTTGTGCTACTGACCTAACACAAGCAGAGAGGGATCTCTCTAAATATTCATAAAATACTGAAAATACTCAAAGATTTTTGCAATGATAAACATACCGCATTTTATAGAAGATTGAAAAATGATCAATGAGGAACACATAGCCTTCCCACTAATGATATTCATTCAAAGCATGCATAGAAGGTGAGATTTCTGGATAGGACAGGCTGTTTAAAGTTTGGTGGGATAATCGAGAGCATAAACCTTGGGCGATGGATTTAGGGTACAACATGAAGATCGGAAAATGTGCCGCAGTACGAACTATTAACACAGAGGCAAGGTAGCCACTCTCTTGCCATTGTAATGCTATTTTGTGGTGATAAAAGAAGGAAGTAAGAACATACCATTGATACGAGCATCCAACATAGATGAATTCGATATCAATTTTAGTAGCAATATTGAGTGAACACTTGAGATAATAACCAGAGCTTGTTTCCAAGAATTCTAAGTTATTATACACTGATCTCAGATATGAAAGGGAAAACATAATGTAAATGTATAACAGGAAGTACGAGCACATAGAGAAGAAAGAAAAAACAGACTACAAGTAAAGCAACACATGAATCTCTGCAAAATGTCTCCCATGGGCACTGCAAATGGTATTGATGGAAAAGTTTCAAAACAGAGCTTGATCCCTAGGCCTTAGCCGAATGATTTTCTGACCCGTTGTTCTTCTATTACATGGAATTTATAGATGCCCAGAGCCTCATGCTCGACCCATTCAGACTAGAAAACGGTTATAACTTTGAGTGACACCTAACCGGGCATATTTGCCACCACCATTTACAAGAAAAAAATGGGAGAGACATGCCTAATCATTTTTTTATATTTACCGGTACTTTTTAATAAATGACACTTGACTCATAAAAAAGACAAAAATTTCTCATGGAGATGCTCTCCCAACTGGCTACTCCCACTAACTAACTGCCCCCACTAGCTTCAAACTCTTCACTTCTGTCCATCTTTTAATTGCTAGGTGCTATATTGTTAGAAACAGTAATTACTTCAGTTAGCTTTAGCTTTTACTTGAGTTACTATTTAGAAGTTCAGTTCAATAAATGCAACAACATGCTTTGCATGCATGCAAAAGCTAGGTTAGAGTTTTTAGGGTTTTCCATAAGTGTTTAAATACACATTACATTATTGTTTGCATTACATCAGTTGATCTCCGTTTATGCATAAAGATTGAAGAGCCGTAGCTCATTCCGCATTATCTTTGTTTATTTATGCCTCCAACCTTCAATTTGGTATCAGAGCATAGGAGAAGATCAAATTGGTAGCATCAATTTCTGGAGAAGCCAAAGCTGTAGCTTTGAAGAATTTTCATAGAATTTTTTTGGAGAAATTATTAAAAAAGAAAAAAATTTGGAGTACCGCGCCATCCCTATAGTCCATAGAGCGGTACTTTAGGAACTATCGCGCCCACAGTATAGTCTAAAGCGTGGTAGTTTGGGGAGACACGAGGTAAAAAATTGAGATTTCACCGCGGCCTCTCCCTAGGACAAAGAGCGGTAATTGGAACAAGGGGGCATTTTTGGACAAGTGCAAAAAGGTTTTTACTTTATGTGATTGTTTTTTGACTTTCACGCAGTTAATGAGTAAGAATTTTTTCTTTTTACAAGAGAAAAAGATATTTGAATATATTTTTCGAATCTTGTTTAAAAGGGAGAATTATTATTTGTTTTTTAAAAAAAAAAGAGGAAGGGAGATTATTTTGAATAGAGCCGGTGAAAGACACCGTAGCGTCTATGGCTTCTAGCAACAATCAACCTCAGATTTCTCCTCTTACAGGGAAAAGGGACTATGATGTCTGGGCCACGAGGATGGTGGTTTATCTCAGGTCACAAGATGCATGGGAATATGTCGTGTATGGCTATTCCGAACTTGCCGATGATGTAGCTTTTCAAGCCCTTTCAAACGCAGAGAAGGATGTCTTGCGAGCGCATAGGAAGAAGGATGCAAAGGCATTGCATCTCATAATGAACGCTTTGGATAACAATGTATTTCCAAAGATATCAGCATCTTTACATGCCAAAGCAGCATGGGATACCTTGGCGACTAGTTATCAAGGTGCTGGTAAGGTTCAAACAGCAACACTCCAAAACCTAAGAAGAGACTTTGAAGATCTGAAGATGAAAGAATCAGACTCTGTAGACTCTTTCATGACCAAAGTCATGGGGATTGTTAATCAGTTGAATATCTATGGTGAAAAGATTGGAGATCAAAGGGTGGTTGAAAGGGTTCTGAGATCCCTACCCCACAAATTTGAGTCGAAAGTTTCAGCGATTGAAGAAGCAAAAGATCTGAGTACTCTCTCTATAGACGAGTTGACCGGATCTTTACTTTCATTCGAATCCAGACTCAACAGGAATGAAGAATCCTCTCAAGAGAATGCTTTCAAAGCACATGTTTCATTCTCAAGAGGCAGAGGAAGAGGTAGAGGAAGAGGAGGATCAAGAGGATGAGGCAGAAGTGGCCGAAGTAATGGCAATGGAGATCAAGATCACCATCATAACCATGAAGGCAGAAATTGCGACAAAAAAAGGTCAGATAAATCTAATATTCAGTGTTATTATTGCAATAAATTTGGGCATTATGCTCATGAATGCAAAAAGAAAAAGGCTGATCAAGCAAATCATAATGCTAATGTGACTAATACCTCTGAGGATAAAGATGATATGTTATTTCTTACATGTCATGCTGCACACGAAAGCCCAAAGGGACTTTGGCTTTTAGATAGTGGCTGCAGTAACCATATGACAGGTGACAGAGGTCTAATTGCAGAACTAGATGAATCAGTGAGGACAGAGGTCAAAGTTGGCATGGATGAGGTGGTTCCAGTTCTTGGAAAAGGAGTGGTCAACATTCTGACCAAACAAGGCCAACAAAAGATAATTTCAGATGTCTATTATGCTCCAGGATTGAAGCATAATCTGCTTAGCATTGGGCAACTCACTGAAAAGAAGTACAAACTTGTTTTTGATGGATCAGACTGTGAATTTATGACCCAAATCGACATTTGATCATCAAAATACAAGTGACTAGGAACATGATGTATCCACTAGTCATGAATTGCAGCAGTAAGGTAACCTCTTTTGCTCAAAAAGCCACTTGCATGGATGATTATTGGTTATGGCATTTTAGATATGGACATCTTCACTTCTGTGGTCTCAAGTTTTTGAAGAAGAAAGAGATGGTAAAGGGATTTCCCCCTATGAAGGAGCCAGAAAGCAGTTGTGAGTGTTGCATCATTGCAAAGCAGCACAGGGATAGCTTTCCTAAAGGTATGTCTCGAAGGGCACTTGCACCTTTAGAACTTATTCATACTGATCTGGTTGGACCAATGCAAACTCAATCGTTTGGTGGAAGCTATTATTTCCTTACATTTATTGATGATTTCAGTAGAAAAACATGGGTGTATTTCCTTCGTCAGAAGGCTGAAAATTTTGGCAAGTTCAAGGAATTTAGGGCTTTGGTTGAAAAACAGAGTGGTTATCAACTCAAAGTATTGAGATCTAATGGAGGGAGAAAGTATGAATTAAAGGAATTTCATGATTGCAAGCATCATGGAATCAAGAGGCAATTCACTACAAGATATACTCCTCAGCAGAATGGTATTGGGGAACGCAAGAACAGAACCATCATGAATATGGCAAGGAGCATGCTGAAAAGAAGAAATGTGTCCCATGAATTTTGGGGAGACGTAGTGGTTTGTGTTGTTCATGTGATGAACAGATCTCCCACCAAAATTGTGAAGAACATAGTACTAGAGAAAGCATGGTCAGGTATGACTTGTAATGTTTCTCATTTCAGAGTATTTGGTTGTGTTGCTTATGCTCATGTTCCTAAATAGCTAAGAAAAAAGCTAGACGACACGAGTGAGAAATGTATATTTCTTGGATACGGTGAACAAACTAAAGCCTACAAGCTGTATAACCCTATTACCAAAAAGGTTATTCTCAGCAGAGATGTTTTGTTCAAGGAGGAAGAGTCATGGAATGGAACCATAGACAAGGGTATGGGAGCTGCAATACCCCAACCAGAAGATGGAGAAGATGAGGAGTTGATTGGAAAACAAGATCCAGTAGCATCTTCACTAGTAGCAAATACTCCAGAAAGAACACCTAGAAACTCAGTTCGAGGTGAAGCATCAAGTCCGCAGTCAGGTAATGAATCTGATCACAGTAATAAAAAGACTAGAAGATTGACAGATATTTATGATGAATTGGATGCAAATACCAATTATGTTTTTATTGCTAGTGAACCCGTGTTTTATGAAGAGGCTGTAAAACACGAGCATTGGGTAAATGCTATGGACGAAGAGATAGATTCCATCGAGAGAAATGATACATGGGATCTAGTTGACCTGCCAAAGAATAAGAAACCCATTGGTGTGAAGTGGGTTTATAAAACCAAACTCAATGAAAAAGGTGAGATTGATAGGTACAAGGCAATGTTAGTAGCAAAGGGTTTTTCGCAACAACCAGGAATTGATTTTGGAGAAACTTTTGCACCAGTGGCAAGATTGGACACAGTAAGAGTAGTCCTAGCAATTGCAGCATAGAATAAATGGAAAGTGTATCAGATGAATGTCAAGTCGGCATTCTTGAAGAAGAAATTTATGTGGAGCAGCCACATGGGTATGAAATAAAAGAACATGAAGACAAAGTTTACAAGTTGAAGAAAGCTCTATATGGGCTCAAGCAAGCTCCAAGATCTTGGTATAGCAGAATTGATTCTTAGCTGATCAAAAATGGTTTTAGTAGAAGCAGTAGCGAACCAACACTTTACACAAAGGTAAATCAACAAGGACAGATTTTAATAGTTTGTTTGTATGTTGATGATATAATTTTTACAGGTGACCTCTCAGTAGATGAGTTCAAGGAAGCTATGAAGAAAGAGTTTGAGATGACAGACCTTGGATTGATGAGGTTCTTTCTTGGCCTAGAAGTAGAACAGTCAGAAAAGGGTATATTTATCTCTCAAAATAAATATGCTAATGAAGTTCTTAAGCGATTCAGAATGCTTAATTGCAAAACAACACCTACACCAGTGGCAACAGGTACTAAGTTGAGCAAAGAAGATTGCAGTCCCAATGTAGATCCAACATTGTATAAGAGACTTGTAGGAAGTCTCATGTACCTCACAGCTACGAGACCTGATATTATGTTTGCTGTCAGCTTGATTTCAAGGTTCATGGAGTCTCCCAAAGACTCGCATTGGAAAGTTGGAAAAAGGATCTTACGATATGTTGCAGGGACTTCAAGCTATGGAATTTTATACTCAAGCATGGAGTATGATGTTTTGACAGGTTTCACCGACAATGATTTTGCAGGAAGTTTGGATGACAGGAAAAGCACTTCCTGTCATGTTTTTCATCTTGGATCAGGGGTGATTTCATGGGAATCCAAGAAGCATCCCATTGTGACACTTTCATCGGCAGAAGCAGAGTATGTAGCAGCAACATCAGCAGCATGTCAAGCAGTCTGGTTACGCAGAGTTTTAGAAGGTCTTCAACAGAAACAAGAAGGACCAACCACAGTTTATTGTGACAACAACTCAGCAATCGCTCTATCCAAGAACCATGTTTTTCACGAGAAAAACAAGCACATTGATACTAGATATCACTTCATAAGAGAGCTTGTGAAAATTGGTGAAGTTCGTGTTGAGCATTGTAAATCGATTGACCAATTGGCTGACATATTCACAAAACCATTGGCAAAAGATATTTTTGAAATTCATAGAAATAATTTAGGCATTGTAAAAACAACAGTAGTAATTAAGAGGGAGTGTTAGAAATAGTAATTACTTCAGTTAGCTTTAGCTTTTACTTGAGTTACTATTTAGAAGTTTAGTTAATAAATGCAACAGCATGTTTTGCATGCATGCAAAAGCTAGGTTAGAGTTTTTAGGGTTTTCCATAAGTGTTTAAATACACATTACATTATTGTTTGTATTACATCAGTTGATCTCGGTTTATGAATAAAGATTGAAGAACCGTAGCTCATTCCGTATTATCTTTGTTTATTTCTGCCTCCAACCTTCATTTATCACTTAATCTTTGAAATTATTTTCCAAGCTTTGGGTGACTTTCATTCCAAGAGATGTAATAGCAGATACAAAAACTGATTAGGCTCTTTCAATGTGATAAATAATCTCCTTTTGAAACTTGTGAATGCCTTAAGTTTATCCACAGCACTGGCCTCTCTATGGGCCAGCAAAGGCAGTACATATTTCATCATTTCTTGAAGGACATGCGCGCATTTTCCAAAGGGATTTGTCATATATACCATCCTCTGAATTTGCAGTAGCTCCTGCTGGATAGAAATTCACACCAAAAATTATTCCACTTTCCCTAGCAAGCTTTATTTCATTCGAGCTTTTGTTAGATGACAATCTTCTCGACAAATCCATGAAGAAAAAATGGATGCAACACTTCTATTGTGATAGGATAGAATAGGTGACGAACAGTATTATGCGTTTTGACTATGAACGCTAATCGCCATCTCACCGTTCCAGTAAACTACTCAGAAGTGGTACTCGGGTGTCTCTGGCTCAAATTTCCTCCAACTTCTGTATGCTTACCTAAAGAACTGGAATTGGAGTCGGAATTCTCATTCATGGGCAGTAAGGTGTCTTTAGCATTTTCAGAAGCAAAATTTGCCATCGCTGGCAACTTCTAAAGGCTCGTCTATTGACAGTTCCCCCCAGTTTGTGATGGATTACCATTGCTTTCATTCTGTATTTTCTCTTCTCTAAAGTTGTGCCATCTCCTCCTTATCAGATACTTATCATCTCGGATAGAATTGTGAAGATCCATAAACCACTAATGAAGCTTTCTAATCCAATACCATAATAGCCCAGCATGAGGCACCCAAAGCAGGCAAACTGATAAGAATATGTAGAGCTGCATTGCTTCATAACGATTCAGTATATTTATAGCAGGTTATCACGCATTTGCATGAGAGTTTGTTTTCTTTTTTGCACGCAACCCTACTAGTTTTATCACTGCACCAAAACATTGCAGCGATAGTAACAAGTTATTCTCAACTTCAACCCTAAAACTGCGAATATGAAAACTCTGAAGCCACATAGCAACTTCAACCCTATGGTACATAAAATTCCAAAACCCTGCTAGACCTCCATTTCCAGTATTTCTTCCAATTCCTGTAGAATATCCAGCTACCTGAAGGTTCTTATCCCGTCGTGAACGAAAAGAGACAGATTCTGAAAGCAACGTTGGGTCACCAGGTAGGTCCTCCACACATAGACCACCGTCTAGCATTGACCCCTGAACCTCACCTAGGGCATTTGATTTAACTAATACATTTTCAATGCAAATCCTGCATTCCTTTTGCACCCCAAAAGGCTGATAACCTTATGCCTTCACATGAGAATAGAAAACAAAACACTAGAGTCCGCCATATCTTGGAGAAACAACACCTACAACTTGTCTTGTGGAGTGTCATAGGAGAAGGCCGGTATATGCATGCAAATATGTTGCTGGATTCCAACTGAAAGTATGTATGAGAGAGGAGAAGACTACGTCTGGCCTTTGATAAGAGCTCAAAACCTGCATACGTAAATTGCCACGACGTCGCCCTTCCATGACTTTTAAGCTTGAAAAGACACCTGGGGAATGACGCGGCTGACTTTTAACATTTCACAGAATTGGTTTGGCAAAGCTCTTAGCTGGTTTCCAACACCATTTTGATATATCCGATATTTCCAAAAAATGACATGTGTGACGAAAGTTTTTGTTTTGCAACCATCAACCATCCATTCCCTTTTGTGTATGTGGACGGTACGAGATGCATCATGAACCGTCGATTTTGGAGTGGATAGTAATCATAGGATCTTGACCATAAAAAAAAAACCTTGAATCTTCTGAAGAGGCTCCTCGTGACTTGGTGTCTAACACTTGGGCACTCTCTGCTGGCCCTTAATTTGTATTGTATTTTTTATTGCAGGTGCAACAATTAGAGCATTGGAGTTAAGCCTTGGGGCCTTTTTAATAAAAATACAAAAACCCTTCTTAAGGCCGAGAAAACTATTTTGGCCTTTTAAAGACCAAAATGATGAAAATATTATGCATAAAATCCAAAACCTTTAACCTGATTTGAAATTGTGTGCATTTTTCAACTTAAGTGCTGCGCCGTATTGATTATGGTAGAACCTGTAGTTTTGAAATCGATGCATTGAGCTACTTACCACCTGTTACACCCTGAGGACATGTGCAAGCTTAACTCGCCATTCGTCGGTTTCCTTCCATTAGCACTTATAATCTGTGGTGAATTCATTTCAAAAAGCCATAAACTCTGTCTCCATTCTCATCACGACTTCATGCCCTGTAGAATGTTGTTGGCCTCAAAGCTATCATCTTCATTAATAAAGACTATGGCTGGCTGCAACTTCATATGCCAAGGAGAATACAAAAAACTCAAGCTTTTGGGCATTACTAACCATTTTCTCATGAGATCTATTATCCGATCATTGATATATTGCATGCTATTGACGTAAAATACCTGAAGAGTTACTTAGAAAACAAATTTGGTGAAGTTTTTTTGGAGATTTATCAGCAATTTTCCCATTTTACACTACTATTTGCCCGTCAAAATTTTATAATTTTTTTGCCCAAAATTATAGAGTGCTAACATGGGGGAAGAGGCACACCATTACCTACCATGACTACCCCAATACCCATCATAATCCTTACATTACTCCCCATCATTCTTTCCCATCCCCTATCATCCTTGCTCAACCCAAACATTCATCCTTGCATTTAAGCATTAGGATCATCTTTACTTCCCTAGTTGATCCCACTTTGATATCTACTAACACCCAAGCATGAAAATGATGTTTCTACATAAGACCTACTGTTGCCACACAAGAACCAACAATGGGAAGTCTTATTGCTATCACACAAGAACCATCAGAAAGAAAAAGAGAAGAAACTCATATACAAGACATGGACACTATAGGAAGAAGGGAATAGGATGGGCACAAGAACCTACAAAAAAATAAATTGCTATAGAATCCAATCCTAAATAAAAATATGTTGTCATACAAGAGGGTAGAAAGCAAAGGTGTGAGTTTTTTATTCATTACATGGTTCATTGATGCACATAGTGGTTAATGTCTTCAAGCTATTGTGACTTACAAAGCACTTCGGCGATGATATATGATTTGACTCTTTATGGAAAATGGATCTTCATGCCTCAAAGGGGGTTTAACACTATTCCAATAGTCAAATTGAGCACCTTGAGATAGAGCCACTCCTGTCAACAAAGGATCACTGGCACAAATTGCTATAGATTGTTCAAAACTTGATGATGAGTCCAGACTTAAGAGAACACATCCCATGGGAAGATGTAAGCTCAACCATATTTTTATTGACACTAATTTTGTTTATGGGAAATGAATATAAATAAACAAGCTATTGCTAGTGTTCTGAAGTTTGTAATTTACAGAGAATATCATGCCTTCAGTTCATGGCACCATTTTGAAGAGAAATGGGGGTTATTTTCTAAACATAACAAGCATCATGGAGTGTTTGGATGCTAGACCGCAGTATCTATAATCTTTGAAAAATTCACACGAACATATACTATGTATCATCTATAGTTTGCTGCAGAATATTTGAGGGCTGTTATAATGGATATGGTTGACGGCTATTGTATGTTGTTGCTGGTTGGGTTGGTTAGCAATATGTTGAAGATGGAGCCATTGTTAGTATTTGGAGAAGGAGAATATGGATTTTTGGATAGGTTATATGCAGTTTCCATAAGAATATCATTCAAAGGAAGAAATATTCTCAAAATATAGATGGTTGTTGCATTTTTAAAAATCAGTTCAATGGAAAGAGGGGAAGATCTCACTTTCAGTATTATTTTTCTTTCAAATTTATAAATAGCATTAACAGCGATACCTGTAGAAGAAATTATCATTTTTCAATATGTCATAATCATTTGCTGGCCTTCTTTCAAGACACATCTAATGCCAATACAAGCCATATTTATTCAATCCAAATATCGGTCAGGCAGTGGATGCACTAGCCTTTCAAGGAGGAATACATTGATGCATGAGGACATGCAAATTCTTCAATTTGGGGGAGAAGCAATTTCCTCAGTTTGGGAGAAAGGACTATTTTATACTCCATATTTCCTTTAGCAATTTGAATTTCAGCACATGAAGGCATTGAGTCAGTTATCTATTAGTCTCTTATGGTTGTTACTTATTATCATTTCTCTTTTCACTAAAATGTTGGCCTTGAAAGGAATCCTAAGAGAACACTTTGAATTGGAGGAGAATATGGGTGGTTCAAGATGGAAGAAGAATGTGCAAACCCAGGTTTGTGAGAGAAACCAGCCCAAATAAAATATAGTCCTCTTATCAGATGTGATGCAGGGAGAAGATGTGATATTCCATAGTTCCTACAGGTAACTGATTTCCTTGAAAGGGATTTCTCAAGTAATAAATGGTATGTAATTATCATGATTGGCACTCCTTTCTACCTAGCTTCTTGAAGGAAAATTAATGTATATAAATTATTCTTGTACTCTTTAAAATAGTAAGGGTTCTAGCAAATATAAAGGAAATAATAGTACCAATTCAACATACCAAAGCATTGCAGATCCTAAGAACAAATGGAAGCCTGGATATTGAGCAATATTATGTTTTCTCTACTTGATGTCTTTTCTTGCTAAAATCACGTGTCACATTTAAGGATTTTTTTATTTTCATGAGGTTAGGCACACCTTTGAAGAGGATTCCTTTGGTGAGAATAAAAAGTTTTGGCTATCTGAGAAATAATTTTGTTTGAAGAATTTAAAAAGGCTTGAAGATGGTATTGAAGAATTGCCACGGCCCGCTGTCTCAAATTTTACTTCTTTTTATGCATAGTAATGGGGCATGGTATGGTCATAATGAAGCAAATTAAGTATAATCCTATGAAACTATGGATTTGATGGTTTTTCATATCTTTATCCACCACTTCTTCTATTACAGTTTTGTCACATAGATAAATTGACTAGATGTCAAGGACATGAAATTCCGTGATGGCTAAACCACGCTTTTACTCATTCACATTTTTTAAAAAGTGCAGAAATTGAAGTGATCATATCTTCCAAACGAAAAAATGAGTATTCATGAAACTTGGTGAATATAAACATTATGGTAATAAGAACAAATGCAACAAGTTTCAACTCAATTCAAATTTGCACAGTTTTGAGTAATTGAGCATAGTCACCTACAACCATTTTTCTCATTCTCTCAATTACCGTGATGTGGGTCTCTCCATTTTTTACTGGGAGAAGCATAATTGCATTCCTAACACCTCTACAAAGTTTACCCAAAACCCAATTTGGAATTTTGGAGAAATCACATTTTTTAAGCTACAGATTGCTAGTCTATTGCCTACAAATCACCAGTCCAACTACAGATCACCAGTCTATTAGCTATAGAACCTATCTTTCTTGCATTTTTTCCTTGAGAATGTTATTTTTGAAGGTATGTTGACGTGGAAAATTGTTCAATATGAGATTTCAGACATCTTGATGATCATATACAATGGCTGTGGGTTGTAGACATTGAATTTGGGGATATGCATTGGAAAAATGAACATCATTCATTCAACTTGGTTGACATAGGGTTGCATAAGGACATGCAACATTTTCAGTTTGGGGGAGATGACAAGCCTTGGATTTAGCATATTTTTATCATCATTTCACCTTATCTATAATACCATTTTCTTATCAATAATCATCTATTAATCCCTTCTAATGCTCATATGCGGGTTTTAGGCTAAAGTTGTTTTTCCATTACATATCTTAGTATTTCATTTGATTTTTGACTAACATTAGGGGGATTAGCGTACTATTTATTTTCATTAGATATTGACACAGTTTTTAGAAAGAAACTACACAATATTTGAGGGAACTCTGTAGCAGCTACATATCCTCTACAGGTATATTGAGAAGGTTGTGGGACCTTTGTAGGAAGCTGCGAAAACTCTACAGGTAGATGGGAAACCTTTGGATGCAGCTACAAAAACTCTACAGGAAGATACAAAACCTTTACAAGTAGCTACGGAACCTTCTGTAAGCTATAGAACCTTCGAGCCGTGGAACATCTACATAACCTATGAGCTCTGGAACCTTTACACAACCTACGAGCTTAATCATGCAGTACCATGTCATAGGTGCCTATTTCAAACCGTACAAGGCCTTCTTTAATATACACACATGAGTCTTCCTATCAGGTGTCTCAAAATCTAGTGGTTGCTTCACCTACACTTCCTCCTCTACTACGCCATTCAGGAATTCAGTCTTCACATCCATTTGATGTACCTTACACTTCATCACTTTGGCTATATAGAGTATAGATCTAATAGAAGTGTATCTAGCCATGGGAGCAAACATCTCCTCATAATCTATTCCTTCTTTTTGGGAGAATCCTTGAGCCACAAATATTGCCTTGTATTTCTTGACACTTTCATCTGTTGCATGCTTCATATTGTATATTGTTGATGTATATGTAACTTCGGAATGTATTTCACATATATGTATATTGTATTCCTATAGAGATGTTATTATTCCTCTATATGGAAGTGTCATCATTTATATTGTAAGTGTCGTAACTTGTACTTGATGGGTTATTAGACCACCTTGTTGGGGTCGGCCCTGTATAAGTCATGTGGGTCAAAGGGTTATTAGACCACCCTAGTGGGGGTCGGCCCAATCAGCATTATGTTAAGTGGTTAAGTTGAGGCCGACCTAGATGAGTAAAGGTCAAGTCAAGTTAGTGTATAAATAGAGCGTGTGTCTCTCTCATTTTACACATTCTATTTCTCTCACTCACACTTGGGAGAGTGGCGCACTTGTGGAGGAGGAGGCTCTGCTGCTAGGAGAAGACTATCTCTTGTATTCTAGTTGTATTATTGCTCTATCTATCTCTGAGGAAGTTATTGGGGTTTTTCACCTTTATGGTTTTCCCCAAGTAAACTTTGTGTCTCTTATGTGCTTGCATTATTGTGTCCATGATTGATATGCTGTAGATTTGCTATACATGTTGTTCTCTCAATTAAGATCCTAGATCAGATTGAAGTAAATTCTGAAAATTTAGCATGGTATCAGAGCTAGCCTGAAAGAAAACATGATATGGCTTGTATGACACTTATTGCACTTACGATGCTAGGGCTTGATATAGCAAAAACCAGTCATCGTAGCACTTTCTCTATAAATCCGTTTTGGACAAGTTTTTGGATCTAACACTTTTATAGGTCAAAGATCAGATCCCCATATACCTTGTGTCCAAAGGAAAACCTCTAATTCGTTGTACTTTGTGATTTATGATCTGTACAAAATAGGGTTTCTGCCTCTTCCAGATCTGAGTCAAAATCAGGTGACCTTGGGAAAAAGGTCATAACTTGGGCTAGGAAGATCCAAATGAAATTTCTTAAAAAGTGACAGGTAGTACACATACTGTACTATCGCAGGAAGCGTTTTCAAAGGCTGAAGTTGAACCAATGACACGTGGCACGCTGTACAAGTTCACTATCCTGTATTATCCCATAAACAGGTCACGTTGTGACACTTGGCATAACTCTCTTTCAGAGAATCCAATTGAGGTCAGACCTATCGGGATGGAAAGATAACAGGTCAGTATATCTCAAGAAAATTGTTCAGAGGCCTAAGTTGAACCAGTGACACGTGGCATGCCGTACAAGTTCGCTCTCCTGTATTATCCCATAAATAGGTCACGTTGCGACACATGGCATAACTCTCTCTCAGAGAATCCAATTGAGGTCAGACCTATCGGGATGGAAAGGTAACAGATCGGGCTATCTCAAGAAATTTTTTTAGACCCTGTGGATCGAAAAGTTCGGAGTTACACCAGAAACAATCAGGTACATATTTATGTCAAACCAGAATTATTTTTGAGTACCTTCATTCATGGCTTCCAGAATTTAGGGCTTCGGAGAAGGTTGGAATTTTTGTAATCGGAGACCACGGCTGGATGCTACTCATCAAAATAAAAATTTAGAGACCAAGATCAGATTTTTTGGTTGGGCAGAAGGCCGGGCTTGATCAAACCCCAGTTCGGGACTTTGATCGGAAAGATGGAAAATTAGGGCTTCTGCAAAAATTGGAATTTTGGAAATCTGTGACCACGGCTGGAAGCTCCTCAGAAAAATCGAAGCTTAGAGTTTTGAATAAAATCTTTTGGTTGGGTGAAGCTCTAGGAAACTCAAACCCTAATTCAAGGTCCTCCCGAGTGAATCCGAAAATCTAAAAGGCAATTTCGAGGGGTGAAACTTTGCAGTTTTCAAATTCTGAATATACCAACTTGATCAGCTCATCAAGGCGCATATTTCTATCCTTTCGGAAGTTTGAAATTCAAATTTTGAATTTTTGGGGTTTCTTTGACAAACCCTAATCTAGCTCCAGGTCCAGTTCTTGCAAATCAAGTGGATTGGGTTAATCCTAGAAGAAGATGGATTGGTCACCTGCATAAGTGAAGAAGTTCCTGTCTTAGAGGGAGATGAGGCTAAGGCCTTCCATAAGAAGATTACAAGCAATCTTGACAGGTATGGCTTACAGGTATGTTTCATGGTTAAGTTTATCATATGTTTGTCTTCATATCATTACAGTACAATCTTGATTTATTACTGGACTTGTCGTATCACCTTAATAGAAGATATTCATTGATTAAGGTTTTGACACTTATGATTGTACTAATGCATTGTGATGTTGTATGAGGTTTATGTTGTTTTCTAACACAAAAGGTACACCAAGAAAGTCAAATCATGTTCTACTTCAAGAACATATGCTCATGGTGACATGAAGACAAAGATTCATCCATTGTGATGGATCACATAGAAGATCTACTTTCGAGGTATGTATAACTTGGTTCTACAATGGTTAACTTATGAGACATGCAAGTTACTAGCACAAGTCACTGAAGTGAACCAAAAGACATTATGCGGGTATGTTAGACATAACTAGCTAGCATGCTAATCCAGGTATGTTTTTCCTATATCAAGCTAGAATCCTACCTTGTG
The DNA here is from genome assembly GCA_027924585.1 of Larix kaempferi. Lineage (NCBI taxonomy): Eukaryota > Viridiplantae > Streptophyta > Pinopsida > Pinales > Pinaceae > Larix > Larix kaempferi. Next base: position 206,061 of record BSBM01000436.1, read on the forward strand.
TTAGGATCTTATACTGTTGTGTTGTTGATAATGATTATTCATGAAGTCATAGGTTTGAATAATCATGGTTGTATGCATATTATGTTTCTTACCATAATTGATGATATGACTAACCAAAAGAATCATGAAGGTATAGGTTTGAATAATCACGGGTTTTATGTATATTATATCTCTTATCTTGATTGATGATTCAACTAACCAGAAGAGTCCTATGATCAAATAAGAATGTGTATGAGTAAAAGAAGACTTCCTTGAAACCTTGAATAGTAATGTTTATTATCTGTGAATGATCATGAATATACATGTTTAAGATTATTGTGTTTTGATAGTATTAAGATTATACTATTAAATGTGTGATTATGTATGAGACCTCAAGGATAACACAATGATGATACTAATAAGCATGCATAATGATTAAGGATGGATGTAAGTTCAAGGACAGGTAATCTAGGAAGCAAAGATCAAGAGGGAGCACACTCCAGTTGTTCTTGCAAGAAAGCAAAGGAGCACACTTCAGTAGTTTTTGCAAGGATGCAGATATTTAGAGGGAGTTGACCACTTCTCACAATCCACATAAGAATGGAGTTGCAGAAAAGAAGCAAAGACTGAGAGGGAGTCAACCCAACAAACAAACAAAGATAAGTATTTGAATTGTCATTACTTGCATATTTTATTGTTTAAATAATACTATTCAATAATGTATATACTGATGTTCCTAGAATTAGGTTGTGTATTATGCATATTCGAATAGTTGCATTGATGAACAGTATACTACTAATATGCATGGGTAAGTGGCCTATGGCACTGTACAACATTCCATTGCTACTTATATAGAATGAAACCTCTTTGGTGACATGTTGGGAGTTGTGCACACTCTTAACAATGTTCTGGTAGAGATTGGAAGGCATCTAGAAAGTTACGAGATATGGATAAATGTTGTATTGAAGCATTGGCTAAGATAATTGCATAACTGTATGACATATTTCTTTATGTGTAAGAATTTGTTCTGAAAACTGTGAGATGTTTTCTAATCATGCAATTTAACTTGTTGTGTAGGAAAGATCGTATGCCATCACCTACAAAAGAAGAACTACAACATTTGTTCAGCAACAAAATTATCTATTGAAGATATTGAAGTTCCCAGGATATGGGAAGAATGCTATGATCCGTCGATCATGAAGAATGATGTTTGGGATGTAGTCCCAAGACCTGAAGGGAAGTTTGTTATGACTTCCATATGGACCTATCAAGATAAAGCATGCTGCAGATGGCATCATAGAGAAATATAAAAGTGATGAAATAAAAGATACACTAGATGGATTTCAAGATAGCTTTCTTGAATGGTGTAGTTGAAGAAGAAGTGTATGTGGAGCAGCCACTTGGTTCTGAGACACATGACAGGTAGTCATATATGTGCAGAACTTGGGTATGATGCACCGCTTTCTAGGTATGGAGGTGTGGCAGAGTGCATATGGAATCTTCCTTGGACAAGGGAAGTATGCAGTAGAGATCCTGAAGAGGTTCGGGATGATGGACTGCGAGGCTATGGCATCGAACCTAAAGCTTCTGTGTGATGCTTCATCTGAATCGGTTGATGTCACTATGTATCGTCAGATGATTGGATCCTTGATGTACCTGATGAACATGCAACCAGATATTTGCTTTGCGGTGAACACATTGAGCCAGTTTCTGACAGATCCGAGGAGTGTTCACCTGGTTGCTGTAAAGCATATTCTGAGGTACCTGAAGGGTACAGTTGATTATGGGCTCAAATATGATGCGAATAAAAAGTTTAACTTGCATGGTTATGTTGATTCAGATTGGGCAGGCAGTGCTGCAGATAGGAAGAGCACTTCTGGGTGCTGCCTCAGTATGGGATCAGATGTGATCTCTTGGTTTAGTAGGAAGCAGTCCTGCGTAGCACTGAGTACAGCCAAAGCAGAGTATGTTGCGATGGATGAGCAGGTTGCAGATGTATTGACCAAGCCGTTGGCCAGAGTGTAGTTTGAGTACTTTAGAGAGAGGCTTAGTGCACTTCAGATCGAGGTTCCTTCCAAAGAGAGGTGATGAGTTCGGAAGATGCAGATGCACATGAGTTTTTCTGACATGGTTGATGTGTTCTCCCATGGTGAAAAAGTAAGGGTTGGAGCCTTCCCCGAATGGTGGTAGATGTGTTCTCTTATGTCGGTGGTGTAAGTACTGGATGATGTGCATCTAGGCTGTGCTTCATGGACGATGACATGATCTGAAGAGGACGATGCTATGATGATCAGGAGGATCATGGATGATGAGCATCAGGACTATGCTCCAGTTACTACTCTGTATATGCATCAGGATGATGCTGTATATGATCAATTGGATCATTTATATGTATATGCATGTACGCATCATGTTGGATGCTGGTTATGATCAGTTGGATCATTTGTATGTATTTTGTATATGCATCATGTTGGATGCTTGGACCATGTATCTGTATATGTATCAGGTGGATACATTGTATGATTAGGTAGATCATGTATGTTGATATGTATCAGATATGATCAGGTGGATCATGTATTTGTATTTTTATCAGGTGGATACACTGTATAATCAGGTGGATCATGTATGATGATATGTATTAGGTAGATACTTGGTATGCATCAGGTGGATACATTGTATGATCAGGTAGATCATGTATGTTGATATGTATCAGATATGATCAGGTGGATCATGTATTTGTATTTGTATCAGGTGGATACACTGTATGATCAGGTGGATCATGTATGATGATATGTATCAGATAGATACTTGGTATGCATCAGGTGGATGCATTGTATGATCAGGATGATCATGATGACGAGCTTCAGTATGTTGCTCTAGATGATATGTATCAGGATGGTATAGTGATGATGATCAGTGTGATCATGAGCATCAGGATGATGATCCATGGGATCATGAGTATCAGGTTGATAATTGGAGGTTAGAGATGATATGTGGCAGGTTGTGAAAATAGCATGTAATCAGTCCTGGGAGATCTTGCCGGTCGTGCTGCGGCACATAAATGTTCTTGGGATAATCTTTCCGATATTGCTATGTAGTATGTAATCAGTCCTCAGATATCCGATAGGTTGAGCTGTGTGCTCGTAATCAGTCCTAGGATGAGGTATTACTACAGAGACATGTAATCAGTCCTGGAGATCCGAGAGGTTGAGTTGTGTGCTCATAATTAGTCCTGGGATGCTCTTTAGAGATCTTGTCGATCGTGCTGCGACACATAAATGTTCCTGGGATGCTCTTTAAAGGTTTTTTCTATCCACATGTAATCAATCCTGGAGATCTGAGAGGTTGAGCTGTGTGCTCGTAATAAGTCCTGGGATGCTCTTTAGAGATCTTGTCGGTCGTGCTGCGGCACATAAATGTTCTTGGGATTCTCTTTAAAGGTATTGTGGAGGAGATGCATGTAATCAGTCCTCGGAGATCTTGTCAGTCGTGCTTAGGCACATAAATGTTCCTGGGATACTCTTTTCGGTATTTCATCCGCACATAAAATTAGTCCTGAGAGGCCACCTCTATTAGACCGTTCACACAAATGATGAATACTTGCAGGTGGTGGGCCTACATCCAGTATGAAAAAGGATTGGCTCTGTAGAAGTTCCTATGACAAGTAGATTCAGAGATTGATTGAGATAGCAGCAGTGACGATGATGATGACTCGATGACGATTATCCAGTGACGATGATCCAAAGAAGATGACTTGTGCTAAGAGACCTATGTCGAGAAATACCTTCCTAGTTAAGAGGGAGTGTTGATGTATATGTAACTTCGGAATGTATTTCACATATATGTATATTGTATTCCTTTAGAGATGTTATTATTCCTCTATACGGAAGTGTCGTCATTTATATTGTAAGTGTCGTAACTTGTACTTGATGGGTTATTAGACCACCTTGTTGGGGTTGGCCCTGTATAAGTCATGTGGGTCAAAGGGTTATTAGACCACCCTAGTGGGGGTCAGCCCAATCAGCATTATGTTAAGTGGTTAAGTTGAGGCAGACCTAGTTGAGTAAAGGTCAAGTCAAGTTAGTGTATAACTAGAGAGTGTGTCTCTCTCATTTTACACATTCTATTTCTCTCACTCACACTTGGGAGAGTGGCGCACTTGTGGAGGAGGAGGCTCTGCTGCTAGGAGAAGACTATCTCTTGTATTCTGGTTGTATCATTGCTCTATCTATCTCTGAGGAAGTTATTGGGGTTTTTCACCTTTATGGTTTTCCCCAAGTAAACTCTGTGTCTCTTGTGTGCTTGCATTATTGTGTCCATGATTGATATGCCGTAGATTTGTTGTACATGTTGTTCTCTCAGTTATGATCCTAGATTAGATTGAAGTAAATTCTGAAAATTTAACATATATCCATTTGGAAGACACTACTAAATTCCCTTCTAGTCTTGGAACCACCTCACAAACATCATTCTTCATGATCGACTAATATTCCTCAACCATAGCATCCTTCCATACTTTATTTTCATTCGCCTCTTCATAACTGGAAGGTTCAACATCAATGATGTCACACAGTAATGCCACATAACTGGAGTATGGTCGAGGTCTCTTTCTTTCTATGGAAGTCCCTTCTGAAGCACCATACTTCTCTATATCCTGAATAATATATCGTGCCCAGGATGGTCTTATCTTGTGTGTGTTCACCTCTTTCGGTGGATATACAGGTCTCTATGCTCAATCATATCATGATCTTCAGGTTCTTCTGGAATTTTATCTTTCATCACTATATCTCAAACTATGGGATTCTCAGTTTCTTCTTCATGTGCTTCATCGGAGTGAATATGCCTCTATATGTTGAGGGTTGTATCTTCATCAAAGGTTACATCTCTTCTAGTCTCGATCTTCTTGAAGCCTGGTATATATATTATGTATGACTTTGATGAATCACTGTAACTGATGAAGATGTCCTTCTTTCCTGAAGGCTCCAACTTGGTCCTTTTCTCTTTTGGAACATGTGTGTATACCGGGCATCCAAATATTCTAATATGGTTGAATTATGGCTTCTCTCCTGTAAACATCTCTTCAGGTGTCTTGTTTTCAAGTACACAGTAGGAGTTCTATTTTGAAAATGTACTATTGTTCTTGTTGCTTCCTCCCATAAGTGCATTGGAAGGTCCTAATCATGGATCATGGACTTCATTGCTTCCATTATTGTTCTATTCTTCCTTTCTGCAATTCCATTATGTTGTGGATTATAGGGAGTGCTCATCTCCATCTTAATCCGCCAGTCTTTACATAATGTTTTGAAATATCATAATTTAAATTCACCTCCATTATATAATCTTAAGGTTTTTATTTTATTTTCAGTATGACTTTCTACAAGGGATTTGAATTCCTTGAAATTTCTAAATACTTCATCTTTAGATTTCAAGAAATAAATCCATGTCTTACGAGAATAATCATCAATAAAAGAAACATAGTAGGCATACCTGCTTGGTAAGTTTGAAGACATAATTCTACAAACATCTGAATGTATAAGCTCCAAAATATCCTTGGCTTTGTTGTCACTGCTTGGAAATGGCTTCTTCACATTCTTCCCTTTTGCACATCCTTTACATATGCCTTCATGCTTAGTCTGGATCTCGGGTATTCCATTCACCATCTTGCTCATGATTGGTAGTGCCTTATAGTTAATGTGAGCAAACCTTTTGTGCCATAATTCACTTGGTTCCATAGTTTCATGAACTAAGGCTTGTTCTGGATGTCCTTTGAGTTTGTATAGAACTCCCTCTTGCACTCCAATCACCACTACATCATCAAAGGTTTTACCTTTGGGCCACATAATTACTTGACCATTCAAAATGCTACTCAAAATCCTTTCTCATCTAATGCTGAGATGGAAAGTAAGTTATTTTTGAGACCTAGTACATATAGGACATCCTTCATTTTGATAGGCTTCCCTAATTCAAGCTTGTAAGAAGCTTCTCCTATTCCATTTATGGGATATTGCTAGTCATCTCCAAGTTTCACCTTATGAGGTGAGTCTTTTTCAATGAGGTTTTTGAGAGCATCCTTGTAACATGTCATGTGCTTAGAAGCACCACTATCAACAAACCGATCATTGTTTCCAAGTGAGACCATACCTGTGAGCACTGATATCAGGACATAATCTTCATCACTTGAATCCTCTTTTGCTTTCTTCTTTACAGGTTCATCAGCCTCTGCAACATGAGCATGATATATTTTATTTATTCATTTCTTTTTGTCTTTCTTCTTGGGACAATTCCTATCAATGTGTCCCATCTCATCACAATTGTAGCATCTGAAACTTGAATAGTATTTAGGAAGTCATCGACCCTTGTGGGATCTGTTAGACTTGTGATAATGATCTTCTTTCTTGCCTCTCTTGGCATGAACTGCAAGAGCTTGATTATCTTCATCTCCAAAATTTTATTCTCTGGCTTCAATCCTTGATTTATCCTGGGTACATGATCCTAAAAGTGTACTGAACAAGATAATATTCTTCCTAGAACATATCCATTGAATATATGACTCCCATGATATTGGAAGACCATTTAAGGTATTCATTACTAGTTCTACATGCTCAACCCGGTCTCCAATAGCTTCTAATTGATCTCTGATGTGGGAGACCATTGTGAAGAAATATTTGATGCTTTCATTGCTTTGAATTTTCACATCCTCAAGTTGAGTTCTCAAGGTCATCTTCTTATTTATGTTGGTTCCTTCAAATAGTACCTTCAATGCATCAAACATCTCTTTTAGAGTTTTTAGAGATGAGATGTGTGGGATCAAGTGATCATTGATGGAGTCAGCTATGATCCTATTGTATTTTATTAGGTTCTTCTTATTATTTGATTTGTCCTCATCTCCCTCTAGCTCTGCAACTACTTCTGTGACATACTTGTCCAATTCATGCTCTTCCAAAATGAGCATCACCCTATACTTCCTAGCTTAGAATTTGTCTGCCCCTTCAAGCTTATCCTCAATATTCGTATGATTTATCATTTTGATAAACTTGATAAATGAGAACCTCAAATGCAAATAGAGAGAGTATAACTTATCAAATGATATGCTCCAATCAAAAAATGATTTTTGAGATATGGCTGCAGGGTGACCTAGGGTTTGTTAGTGAAACCCTAATTTCTCAACCTTGGGATCTTGAAAATATGAGAGGAGGAAAAGATGCACCTCCCCAAGGAGAGTTGAGCAAAGGTACTTTTTATCTGATTATGTGGACAGATCATCCAAAAAATTGATGCCCTAGTTTCTCCAAGCTGAAGTGGTGGGCCCAAAAATGAAAATTCTCTTATTGGAATTTTGCTTCGACAGAAAGATGTGCCCTAGTGAGGCAAGTTGCTTGGACCCTCTTTTTTAGCTGATCTATGTAGAAAGGCTTCCGGAAATTGAAACCCTAGTTCCGGAAGTTGCAACAGTTGCACAATATTTTCTTTCAAGCCAGCTCTGATACCATGTTAGAATTTTAATTGCAATAACAATAAGGATCACTCAAATATAAACACACATATCATAGACAATATAACACAATAATTTATCCCGGGAAAACCCTCGTGGGGCAAAAAAACCTAGCAAACTTCTTCTATATAGATTCATCAGAATGTACAATAGTATTCCTCATGCAATAACCCAAAACAAGAAGACTCCCAAAGCAGCTACTCTTTATGACTCTATCTCTCTACTCATGTGAACTTGATGAGTGAGTGAGGTGACAAAATGAGGAGGGCGAGCTCCTTATTTATACTAATCAGTGACTTGAAATTTTTCCCAATAGGGTTGGATTGACTCTCCTAATAGGGACAACTTGTCCAATTTGCATTAAAATATTATTTTATGTATCTTTCTGGGACAACCTAACAATTAGGGTTTACATTGACTCTTTCAATGACTTTTACATGATCAATTACATCAATAATAATTCCTGAAGGATGTACAATACAAATAATAAAAAATAATAATATCTTCTGAAGGTACATTCTTCAAGAATATCTTATGAAAGTGGTCTTTGGAATGATTACATCCAAAGTCAAGGCAATGATCCACCATCTTAGTGCAATATTTTTATTAATGTTTTAATATTTTGTAATAAAAAGGGAAAAAGTTTTGTAAGAAAAAAGGTCTGATGAATATGAAGTGATAAGTCACCCAAAAGGATGGGATTGTAAAGTTAAATAGGGGGAAATTAGATGAGGAAAGGGATTTTGGCTGGGGAAGGATTGTAAACATGTAAGAAATTATTTTCTGCTAATGAGAAAGACAATTTTCTAGGTGAAGGCCTACATGGGATATTGTATCTATACATGTGAACGAATGTGCATAACTATCTTCTTCAATTTGTATGTGGATATGTAGTAAGATCGTTCCCATTCTGTTGGATTATTCTAATAGTTTTGAATTATCTTGTTGTGTATGAATGCAAAATACAATTTTCTGTTTATTTATGAGTAATGAATATAATAAATGCCAATGCTTAAGTTATCTCTGTGTTGATTTTATTCCATAATTGTTAAATATATTATTTCAACAGTTAGCTTCTGGAAGTGTATGATGCAGTTTACATTCATTGCCCCTCTAAATTTCATCCTTGCAAGGATAGGTTAAGTACAATAGAATATTGCATTTAGTTAGGACATCTTCTTGGTTGACTGATAATAAAGAGGTGATAAGACGAGAGGTAAGAAACTGTGCATCACTCAGTGAGGCCTCTTTCTAGTCATCAAGCAAGCATAGGTAGAATCATATACATTTAGAATTAGCAATCTGCATTGCATATAAACCTTAAAACTCCAAAAGGTGGATTGGGTTGCATCCGATAAACGTATCACAAGACTATTTCTCACGATAGCCGAACTATAAACCGGACAGGTTCCCTATTCCAAATAGTGAAGATTCTAATTGAGACTTTTCATTGGGGAGAACCCCTACTATCGATGCAAGAAACTTTCTAGGTGTTAACACACCTCTAATTTGAAGTTGTAAGTTTCAATGGTGAAATGCATGAAGGGATGAACAAGTTGTATCAATTGTAAATATTAATATAAAATATAACTGGTTGTGGATGAGGTGAACTCTACAAGAATAGGGGATCTATGAATTCACCAGTGAGAAGGAAAGGGGGTTGTAGGTGGCCTAGGGGTTAATAACATGACCCTGACCTAATGTGATCCCAAAAAGTGCCTTAACTATATTTTAATCCTAACTTTTTTTATTAGTCTTAATCCTTGATTATGTGTTAATTATGTTTAATGGAATGCTAAACGAAGGATTAAGGACACATATCAGACATGGTATTTGGGTAAAGACCATGTGGGAAATTCTTTCCATGCAGCTAATGCATGCATGTATAGTGTTGGATGTATGTTTTCTCCCTCATTCAAACTAAAGCAAAGACGAATTGACTGGAACTATCTTACACGAACTCTTTGAACTAAATGATTAAGTTTGTCTTATATTGCATGATAATTATATTTGAATATTTTGGATTGAATTGTGTTTTCATTATTTAATTATTGGACAAGAGTTTAATGGCTGAAATGTTTTCTGAAGACTATAAATTCTGATGTTAACTATGTTTCTAGGTAGAAAGTTGTGTTTTATTTATGTTTATGATTTAGTGATCTTTGAAAGATCTGGTTTATGCAATATATAGAATGAAAAGCTTTTATTTTGTTCAGATTTATAATTTGCTAACTACATTATAACTACAGGCCAGGATTCTACTCTTTTGTTACTAAATGTAAATATAGGTGCAGACAACATAAACGCACAGTTGATCAATCTAAAGGTGGTTGCCGACCTTCAAGGAAGGTTTCCAGTAGTACAGGTTTGTGTCTAATTAATTTCTCAAAATATAATTTGTGATGAAATGAGGTAACTCACACAGAACTAGTCAATATCTTCATTGGTCTGCACCAGTAATTTATAATGAGGTTCTACGGTTTAGTTATTCATCTACAAGAGTTATAGTACAAAATTAACAATAACACAATCCTTACGACCAAACAATATACCGAACATCCTGCGCCAGAAGGTTGTGAGGGTAGAGATCCACAGTCTCACCCCATTTGTGCATCTAATCCTTTCGAGAGAGATGAGGTCGGGTATTATCAAATGTTTGCAAGAAGAGCTCTATGCAGCTACAAATTACGGCCATAGCATCACACAGATTATTTGAAGAAATTACATAACAAAATGGAATAAAGTATTTCTTAAATATTATGTGAAATTTCCATTTATACAATTGACTAATTTCTTCCTCTCGTTCTTGTCTAGGTACCTCTTCGGCGGGCCCTTCCGACAATTTCTTTTCTTTCTTCTTGTGAGGAGAACTGTGTAGCAATTGGGGAGTCGTTACAACGATCTATTGACTACATTTCTTTGGAGACTAAGGGTTGTTGAGGGATAAAGTCCTCCTTATCGCGTGCCCCTCAACTCTCGTACGCGACCAAGTCGGTATGGCCTCACCCGTATGGCACACGTATAATATACTTTAAAAATAATAAAAAATTTAAAAATATAATTATAAAATTTAAAAATATAATTATAAAATTTAAAAATTAAAAGTTAATTTTTTAAATATTAATGAAATGACATTTTGTTTTCATAGAATATGGTTATCTAGTTACTTAAGGGGGATAATAATTATCATTTCTTCCAAAAATTTTCTAACCATCGCGGGATAATAAACTCTATCTCAGATTTAAAAGATTGCAATGGTATTCTTACAATGGTCAATAGGAACTTGAAAGTGTTGCGATGGATCATTTCAGTTCTCTTTTTTGCGATCCTAGTGCTAATCCCATTGTGGATCAACTGAAATTTATCCAGACTTATCTTCATTTTTTAATGAAAATGATTTTGGTAGCATTTTATCTCCTATCATTCGGTGAGATTGAAAATATTCTCAAAAAAATTGCTAAATCGAAATTTCAGGTCCTCACGGGTGGACGGTGGAGTTCTTTCTTAAGTTATTCGATCTTGTTGGTTTGGATCTTATTAAGATGGTTGAGGTGTCCAGGATTTATGGGAAAGTTTCTGTTTCACTAAATGTGACTTATATTGCATTAATTCGCAAGACGCATGCATCTTATAATGAGTTTCATCCTATTTCATTATTCAATCTTGTGTATAAAATTATTTCAAAAGTGATTGTCAACGTGTTGAGGCCTTTCACTACTGATAGAATTTCCAAAGAACAATTTGGATTTTAACATAGTAGAGTCATTTTTTATGCCATCGGGACTGCTCAAGAAGGTCTCCATTCCATTAAGATGAAGAAATTGTCAACATTGATTCTTAATATGGATTTGGTCAAGGCATACGACAAAGTGAAATGGAGATATCTACGATTGGTTTTGCTTCATATTGGACTATCCTTGGAGGCTACGGATTAGATCATGGCTTGTGTGACCTCCACTAATTTCTTAGTTCTTGTTAATGGTGCTCCACCATCTTTCTTTAAAAGTTCAATAGGACCGAGACATGAATGTCCTCTGTTTCCTTTTCTTTTCTTGATTGTTGTTGAAGGATTGATCAAACTTGTAGATAAGGCCATGCGCAGAGGTATCATCAAGAGGGTCAGGCTATCAAGACATATTTACATTACTCATATTCCTTTTGTGGATGATGTCCTTCTTTTCGGTGAAGGTATTGTGGAGGAATGACAGGCATATGAGTCTCTTATCAACATTTTCTGTGAAGCTACATGTATGGAAGTTAGTCCACATAAGTATTATTTTTTAGTTAATGGGATTTCTAATGATATCTTGGATCATATTATCTCTTTGTTCCCTTTCCACCATCTTTTTTAGTTGACTGGTTTTCCAATAATATATTGGATCGTATTATCTCTTTGTTCCCTTTCTGTAGCTAAGGTTTTTACCCTAGCTTGTGCAAATGAGCACCTACTAAGGAGAAGGGCCTCCTTAGTAGCAATTTAGTAAAACAGTAAAAATTGACAGTAAAACAAAGTAAAATCTAAGCTAACATGTGCATCAACAAAAATAAAAAGACAATTACAATATAATAGAAATTTTTCTTTTGTATTATGGTATGACCAAAGTTACATTTACCTTAGATATGGAGGTTGGTGGAGCTCTTGCAGTAGTCTAGGAGGGCTGCTTCCGTGCTCCATGGGTTCCTTCTCCTTCTCCAAGGTGTTTGGATAATGGACCAAAAGGGGCACTCAAATGGGAAACTAGATCAAATGGTAAGCTAGGGTTTCAAGAGTGATTTTGGTAGAGTGAGGATAGGATAGATTGTGTATATGAAATGAGGAGCCTCCATCACCTATTTATAGATTTTTTAGTGGTGAAGTATTGACCTATGGTTTTTGGCACCATATGGTTTAGGGTTTTTGCTTCCTTTTTCCCTCTTTTTCCTCTTTTTTATATTTTTTATTCCCTTTTATTTGATTTTTGGGAATTTAAGGCCCTTTTAGAGGGTTTTTGCTATCTTTTGAGGAAATTTAAATTATTTTGGGGGGGGAAAAGGGGTTTTTTGGCCTTTTGGTGGTTTTTTGAGGTTTTGAAGGCAAAGATGGTGGGAAAAATAGACAAATGAGTCATGTGGTGAGCGAGATGAGGTAGTGAGCACTTTTTAGGTGTTAACAGATTGCCCCTTGATGTGTGAGTGCAGGAGCTCATCGTATGACCGATAGACATCATAGGTCTTTTATGGTTTTCCTGGGGTGTGGAGAAGAGAAGAAATGGACTGGATATCGGAATAGTGGTCCCGAAGCAACTGCAAAAAACTAAAAATACATGACCTCAATAATGAATGAGGAATAATCTCAATATATGGACGAGGAGGGCATACCCATTCTCGTGTCAAGATATATAAAATAACAATGAGGCCCAAAAAGGGGACCTGAAAGATATATGGAGAACTACTGTGTACATCATAAGGGTCTAGAGGGGACACAAATCTGGGACATACTGCTAGTTTGACCATGTATGAGCTGAAGAACTGATACACTGGAATAATAATAGTGTTGTTGAGTGTGGTACCAGAGGAACCGATGAATTGTTGGATCATAATGACAAGGATTCATACCCTCAATGGTACACTGGACTGCAGCTGAACTGGGTACTTCAAGGAAGCAGGAAAGTGGATGGCTTCCAAATACTGTCGCCAAGGAAACCCGGATATCCATGGGAACATATAACTGGGTGTTCCGAAGTGACTCACCAATGTGCTAGAGTGGGGGAAATCCGGGGCCTTCGACCAATAACTGAAGGGATATATACCCTACATGAATCTCAACGATGCGATCAAGGTGTTGAAGTCGAGCATGTGAAAAACAACCATTCGAAGAGGCACTGATGACTCCGCTTAAAATAGTTCGTAGGCACTCACCACAGATGGTGATGAGTCCAAGGCGCAGGGACCTCTAAGCCTATCCTATGGAATAGATGGGCTATCGTCGACAGAGAGAGGCCTGCAACTAGCAAGGCAATGATGTTTCCTTGATAGGAGCACGAGGTGGATAACCGAAGTGTGAGAGTACTGATGGTAGGACTGACATACTGTGGAGGTGGGGAATAACTGGGCAAATAGAGAGGGTGGACTCAAACTTCCTTTGTTCAGAGTATGATGGAAGGGATGATCGGGCAACATATGAAACTGACTGGTGGGAAGGGGATCATAGCTTTAAGGGACTAGGGATGGTGACTGGAATGAGGGATACTCAAGTTGGTGTAGGATGGCAGGAGACTCTGAGGATGGTATATCGCAGAATACTCTGAATAAAGGAGACCATATTGGGGTGCTGCCGAGGTGATTGATCATTGTGCCAAGAGGAACCAGTGGGGACTTCTTCATGGTTTAAGGAGCTGGAAGAAGTGTGCTCAAAATGGTATTGTCATGTGGATTTATACGAGCCCAGGACAGTTCATGCTCGTGATTGCTTTCAATTTTAAGGAGTCTAAAAGTGATAAGAAGACTCTGAAATAATGGAGTGGTACTGTCATGTGGATTTGTACGAGCCCAGGACGATGCATTCTCGTGGTTGCTTTCAATTTTAGAGAGTCTGAAAGCAATAAGAAGACTCCAGGGGGGGTTCTTTTTTATGTGTTAGTCTCCAAGGCCCAAAAAATCATAAAAGGATGCAATGAAGAACTCTTCTAGCCGGTGCGACTAGGGTATTCCTTTTTCGTAATTAGTCTACCAGGTCTGGAAAAGGGTTAAACTTATACCAGATAGATGCCCTTTCAGGTATTTTAACGAGCATGAAAGGAAGCAAAATTGCTCGATGATCTTTTCATTCTTTTAGGAGTCAGAAAAGAGCTTAACAGAAACTCCCTAAGTGCCTTTTTCGTAAAGGACTTGTCTGCCCCTAAAAAGGGATAAAATTATACCGAACAAAAGGAATGGCCAAGCAAGGAGAGAGTGTTCAATCAAGGGACATCGATGAGAACCAAGAAAGAGGGTTGGAGGGGAACACTGGTGGGCCTCCTTGCGGGATGATGAATGGTAGCAAAATAATGAAATAATTGCACTATGAATGGAGTGAATGGCTCATGTATAAATGTGTAACAATTTGATGGCGGCTGATGTGGCGCGTAAATCGAGGAAACAAGGTGTTGGGATACAATGTTGAAACTATTTTTGGTGAGACCGAGAAATGATCTCAAGCATCATCACAAGTGCAGAAAACTGAATCCAGTGATATAAAAAGCATCAAAAATGGATAATGATCGAGGTGGCACACAAACCGAGATGACTAGGGGCTGGCGAAAAATGCCTGAAAATTCTGGGGGTGAGAGTGAGAAATGATCTCAAGCGTCATCACGAGCTCGAAAAAATGAATCTGATGGTATAAGGAATGCTAGAAATTGATAACGGCCGATGTGGCATGCAAATCGAGATGGCGACGTTCATGGAAAAAATTCCAAAAAAGGGGTTCAGAGAAAACGAAAAATTGAGTCGACCATTCTGAAGGTCTCGTCGTTCTAACTCTAGTGGTGGAAATAGTTTGGAAAAAGGATGTCATATGGATGCAAAATGGTTGAATCAAGAAAAATTCAACTGTCTATAAACAATAAGTGGACTAGGCAAAGACATCGCGGAACTCCTGAAAACGTTTTTTGTGCTCTCCGATCTCGTACTCGGTGCAGGAGGCTCCCAAAGTAATGATTTCAGGGGCACCACCTGGGGCAGAGATATCAATGTGGATTATGGGTGAGATATTCGCCATGTTACCTTCCTCAAAGGCATCGGGAGTGGGAATGGGCTCTTTAAACCAGTCGACCTTAGTGGGGAGGAAATCTTTCGACTCAACCGAAAATTGGATGGATGTGGTAGGGGAGGACTCCTCCAGGAGGAAATAGGAACGATGGTGCATATCCTCCCAGGGGTAATCAGGTGCAGTAAGAGCCTCGAGAATTTCCTCATCATTGCAGAAACGTTTTGTAGTCAAATCGGTTGACGAGGGGATGCTACCAGTAGATATCATATAAATGGTATTTATCTCTCCTGTTGGCGGAGATTCTGGGGGTGGATCTCTTCAATGGTGGAGGGAGACATCTCGAGTTCCAAATTATTCATCTTGTAGAGAGCGGCTCTGTAATCTGGGAGATCAGGGCAATGATGTGAGTAATGGTCATAAATACTGCATATTGCACAAGGGTGGTTGGTACGCAGTGATTATCGTGAGGCTTAGGGGTAGGGTCGAGTTGTACAACCAGGATGTTGGGGTTGTCATCAAGCATTTGCATGTGCTCTTGTAATGCATGTAATTATGGACATTGATGGGCAGCATGGCCCAACTCATTGCACAAAGATATTTTGTAAGGAGAGCGAAATGGTGGAGGATTCTTAGTGTCTTTAGACGCGGGCGGAGCGGTGTAAGGTTGTGGGCCTCTGCCCCCAGTGTATTTGGCAAGAGGGGGTGGGTTGGTAGAGGAGGAAGGAGTGGTGACACCAGGAGGTGGCTGACTAGCAGTGGTGATAGGTTGCACTGGATGTAAGATGATATTGGGAGCCGGAGGGGAAATGGGAGGTGTGATGTACCATATAGGTAGTCCTAAATTTAACCCCGAGAGGTTTAGTGTGGCCATCACCGGAGCGCTTATGACTCCTAAAGGGGGAAATAGAAGGGGGTATTATGAATGGGTGTGGTGCCGACATGAATGGGTACCAATGGTGGTTGGGGTAGTAAGGGCGGTTGATGGTTGGGTGTTTGTGTATTGTGGGAGAGGGTACATAAGTCAGATATTTCGATCGCTGGTGACGGGGGTGGAATGGATTGGAATGTGGAAGTCATTGGCGTATCTGAGTAGACTCCAGGTCCAACTGAGGAAACCAATGAATTAGATGCCTTGAAAACAGGTTGTTCAACCATGGGAATAACGTTTTCGGGTGCCGCGAGGGCATTGGGATCGTAATAGGTGAGTTGATAAATCTTGACCACTCGTCCTTCATGAGGGAACATCATGGTACGAAAAACGGATGAGGCAACCACCCGCATGGCGTACATGTAACTGCAGCCAAGTAAGAGGTTATAATCAAGTTGGGCGTTGATGACTTCTATGTCAATAAGCATTGTTTTACCAGCCAACTGGATGGGGACATTAGCTAAGAGACCTTGAGGTTGAGCCGAACGACTGTCGTAGGCTCTCAACGTAGTGGTGGACGGCTGGAGAGTAGGGGATCCCAACTTCTGCCAAATGAATGTGGACATAACGCATGTAGAGGCACCCTCATCGATGATGCACCGATGGATTATAAGATTCCGAATGGATACAGAAACTTGAAATGCTAACGTGGAAGGCAGGTGTGGTTCAGATTGGTCCAACTCAAAGGCAATCATTCATGAATTAGTCGGGTCAATAGCACCAATGGCCGATAACAGAGTCTTGCGCTGTGTAGGACAGTTTTTTAAGACCTCTAATGTAGACATGGTTGTGGGGGACTGGGCTAAGTCGTCCACAAAGTTGTAATTAGACGTAGCGCGAGCATTGGGATTATTGTTGATGTGACGAAGTGGGAAGCGAGGGGCTTTTGGGGCACCATCTAATGCGACCGGAGGTATGCGTAATGGTTGATTGGTGGGAAGAGCGTTGGTGGTTTTGTCGGTGGGAGGGGCTTTAGGGGTGGATCCATGTTGGTTCTGGCGGGTTTGAAGGTTGACATCGACGGATGACATCATTAACAAGTGATGGGTGCCTAAGTCTAAAGTGGGGTGGGCAGGTGCAACGTATGTGACTTGCTGTTGTGGTGGTGCGTTTCCTTGAGAGGGAGCTAACGGTTGAGTGTTCACCACTCCTTGGGTTGGTAAAGGGTTCTGTAACACCAAGGGTTGAGTTTGAGGTGGTGGGGGGTTAGGTGGCGCCTTAGGTGCCGTGTGCCCTTGGCGGTGGGCATCATCGGTCCAGAGTTGTCGTGCTCGCTCCAAATGTGGGCAAGCGTGTGTGTAATGGCCATAGACCCCACAAATAGAACAAGGGTGGTTTGTCCATAAGTTAGGATTTTTAGCTTGCTTTGGCGACTTGTCGGGGTTTTGGTTGGTATGTGTCGTGTTATTATTGTTTGGGGGATTAGGTGGCTGGCCGCCTTGGTCTGGAGGGGGGTTGTTCCCGCGGTTATGTCCTTTTCCGCAGTTTTGCTAGCGTTGGTTGTTTTGGTTATGCTGCGGATTTTGTTGCGCGTACACTTGCCCTTGCGCGGCAAGTGGGTTTTGGGGTTGTGCAGGTGCGGGAGCAGGCTACAGCGGATAATAAGTGGGTGGGGGTGGGGGCGGTGCAAGTGATGGACCTTGTGGGGGCTGTTGATACGTCTGTGGGATGGGTGGTTGATTTGTCGCAGGTGCTTCCTGTGGCAGATAATAAGCAGGGGGGGCTTGAGAGGATACCGTAGCGTGGGTGACCTGCGACTGGTAATATGGTTGAGGTGCAACCAGGGGAATGTAAGCGGGGGATGCATGGACGAAGCACTAAGATGGACATGAGGGTCCATGGGAATGGAGTTTATGCACCATGGGGGCATACAAATTGGTTGCTCCATATTGGGATGTTGCCTACGAAAGGTCGGGGCCATTACTAGTACGTGTCATGGAAAAGGGCTAGTTATGCGATGCAACATGGCCAATGATGCCATAGGAGGCATGGGATGCCCCCGGCACATCGTTTCGGGAGGAATCACCGCGGGGGGCATCGGGTATAATGGTATATAAGTAACTAGACTGGGCATAAATAAGGTCAAAATGCTGGGATTTTAGGATGGATTCTTCCTCGGACTGGGGTCACTTGGATGCCACATCCTTAGGAATGACGGGAAGGAGAGATTTAAGAAACCATTCTAGGAAGATACGGTCATCTAACTTGATTTTGCATAGGCTTCAGCGTCGACGCCACTCATGAATGTGGTCAGTGATGTGGGTGGCTGTATTCTGTCTGCAAGACAGTAGGATATTAACTCCTGCATCATAGCGGATAGGTAACTCAAAGAACTGCAGGAAGGTCAAGGCGAGGGAAGTAAAGGTGGCATGGGTCCCATGGGGCTGCTCGATGTACCACTTGGCTGTAGAGCCAATGAGCATTCATTGTAACAGATGGAGTCGGACAGAGTCATCCACTATGGAGTTGGAGGAACACCATAGATGGAAGGACATAATGTGGTTCTCGGGGTCTTCACCTGCCTTGCCATCAAACTTAGGGATGTCTAATGGGATCTTGGTGGGCATGTGAGGCCACGTAGGATCGTGTCTGATGGGATCGTTCGTCAGTCTGGCTAGGTTAGGAAGGTTGAGACTAGCCATGAATGGAAAACTAGTAGAAGGATGTGACATGCTAGTGGTCGTGGCCACGTTAGGGCCGATGCCCCCAAGTGTAGGGGCTGGGTTTGTTATAGGTACGTAACCCCCACACGAGGGGGTGGAGGTGGTATGCGAGGGCACTGCTCCACTAAGCATAGTGTGAGTCACCAATGGGGTTGGGTTGGGTATGCTAGCCATTGGAATTGGCACAGTGACCGGAATGGTGGGTGTGGGCCCCATCGAGGGCATATCCAAAGCAGGTGTGGTGGCTGGGGTGGTTGTGGATGTTCCACCAATCGTACCTACAAAGAAAGGGTTGGAAGTCATACTAGCCATGGGGCTGGTTGGTGCAGTGTAAGTGGGGTGTTCGGACTCTGCCTCAGAATCAGATGTGAAATAAGGGGCATCAAAGTCGAGGGATGGAGCTCTATGTCATTGACGAGTAGAGTCAAGTGATGAAGCTCGAGGTCTATGACGAGTGGTATCAAGTGATGAAGCTCTACGTCTATGACGGGTGATGTCAAGTGAATCGTGCTGTGGGGGCTCACCCCGAAGGCGCCGAGAGTGTCTCGGGGTCTCAATGGTGACAGATAGTGTCGAATATCTGGGGGTTGTGTTGAGTGAACAAAGGCTCAAAAACCCTAATGCAACCAAGTGTGCAGAAGGAGAGCACAAAAAATACAGCACTCAGGCCAACAACCAACTCAAAACGCTCACTATAACAGCTGTGTTACAATAAGCGGAGCGTCAACAACAATGGTCAGAATACCAACAAGCAGCAGGTTTCCTAAAAAATAAAAATAGTGGACTCTTTAGACCAAAGGGAGGTAAGGGAGGATGAAAAAACCTAGCTAAATAGTATTATGACTCAACCAGACATATCCTCTGCAAGGTGATGAAATCTAAGTCAGACAATATAGATAGTAGAGCCAAGTGGCTAAAGATGTCCCCCTACCGGGAGGGACACTAGGTAAGACAATCCTAGAAGAAAGGCAACTAAGATACCCCGTTCATGAAACGTCCAAAAAGGTGAATCTACAACTCCGATCCTATCACCGTGTGGGCCTAAAAGGAATCACCACACGCATACCAACAAGTAGGTAGCCTTCAGTTACTGAATGGCTTGCGGTATTCCACTCAGGCCAACGGAACCAGTCTGGCTACTTCAACCCTCCTAAGAGAAAGGCCCTTTGATAATCTGGTTGTGACCGTGTCAAAAAATACTAGGCGATTTTGGTACCCTAAAGGACAAACACTATGTCTCAAGTGTAAGTGACCGAGGGGTGTTATTTGGATTCCTATCCCCTCTGCCCTACCTAACTACAATATTCTTATGTGTTCCCCAAGTGGGGTTAGAATGTTGGTTGAGTTAAGTAGTTCATTAAGGCTCACTTGAATTAGGTGATAGAGTGTGTGCATGTGAGTTAATGAACCCAATCAAAAGTGACACGCATGGGAAACTTTTTAACCAATAATAATGCATAAATTAAACTTGCAATGCAAAATTTTATTTTTTCAATGTAAATGCTTAAACTTAAAAATTCTGTAAATGGAACAAAAAGAAAACTATAGAAAAAGGCTGTAGATAGCTGTGGCTGCAGACAAGATAGGTGGCTGTTCAAGTGTAGAAAATATTGCAGAAAAATTTTGGGTTCAAAGAGGGTAAAAAATACAGAAAACAAATCACAGGTCTACGACTAAAATGCGCGGCCTGGAGCGCAGCTGTATGGGTAAACCCTGCAGTCGGATTGCGGGTTTGTGGCTAAAATGCGTGGTCTGAAGCGTGGATGTAGGGGTGAAACCTGCGGTTGGATCGCGAGTCTGTGGCCGAAAAACGTGGTTTGGGGCGCGACAAAAGGGCGGAAAGCTACGGTCGGATCGTGGGTTTGGGGCCAAAATGCGTGGTCTGGAGCGTGACAAAGGGGCAGGAAGATGCGGTTAGATCATGGGTCGGGGACCAAAATGTGTGGTCTGGAGCGCGGCAAAGGGGTAGGAAGCTGTAGTTTGAGTCACGGGAAAGGGGCAGAAGGCTGCGGTCGGGTCACGAAAAAACGACAGTAAGTCGCGGTCGGGGTCGCAGGAAAAGGGTAGAAAGTTGCGGTCTGGATCGCGAAAAAAACGATCGAAAACTCTGATCTAGGCCATGGCTGCAAGGAACAGAGCTATGATCTACGACAAAAAAACCCAACTGGCCGAAGCCACAGCCGAACAGGGAAAACAGAAAAATACTTGCAGAAAATAAAAACTTTCAAATTTTTAACCAGAAATTCAAAGGCCAATAGCGGAGTCGCCAAAACTGTAGCTAGGGTTTTTACCCTAGCTTGTGCAAATGAGAACCTACTAAGGAGAAGGGCCTTCTTAGTAGCAGTTCAGTAAAACAATAAAACTTGACAGTAAAACAAAGTAAAATCTAAGCTAACATGTGCATCAACATAAATAAAAAGACAATGACAATATAATATAAAATTTTCTTTTGTATTATGGTATGACCAAAGTTACATTTACCTCAGATATGGAGGTTGGTGGAGCTCTTGCAATAGTCCAGGAGGGATGCTTCCATGCTCCAATGGGTTCCTTCTCCTTCTCCAAGGTGTTTGGATAATGGGCCAAAAGGGGCACTCAAATGGGAAACTAGCTCAAATGGTAAGCTAGGGTTTCAAGAGTGATTTTGGCAAAGTGAGGAGAGGATAGATTGTGGATATGAAATGGGGAGCCTCCATCACCTATTTATAGGTTTTAGAGTGGTGGAGTATTGACCTATGGTTTTTGACACCATATGGTTTAGGTCAATGGTTTAGGGTTTTTGCTTCCTTTTTCCCTCTTTTTCCTCTTTTTTATTCCTTTTTATTTGATTTTTGGGAATTTAAGGCCCTTTTAGAGGGTTTTTGCTATCTTTTGAGGAAATTTAAATTATTTTTTGGGGGAAAAGTGGTTTTTTTGGCCTTTTGGTGGCTTTTTAATGGTTTTTTGAGGTTTTGGAGGCAAAGATGGTGGGAAAAAGAGACAAATGAGTCATGTGTGAGCAAGATGAGGTAGTGAGCACGTTTTAGGTGTTAACACTTTCCACCTAGATGATATTGATACTGGTTTTAAATGCATGGGATATTATTTAAAACAAGATCATTATTTATCGGCTAACTAGTTGTGGTTGGTAAGGAAAATTGAGAAGAAGATTGGTAATTAGGGGTTCTAGTTTCTTTCGTTGGGTGGTCTGTTGAATTTGATTAAATATGTTCTTCAAAGTATTCAGGTGTATTGGATTTCTTTATCCAAGGTTCCAAACTTCATTCTGCAGAAAATTTGATAGAGGATTTTTAGTTTTCTTTGGTCGGTGAATAAGTCAAAGGATGGATTTTACTTAGTCAAGTGATTTTGGTTACCTTTGCTAAAACAACTTGGTGGGTGGGGCATAAATAATTTATTCCGGTTTGCCTATGCCTTGGCCATGAAATGTTTTTGGCGGGGTCATTTTCAATAGGGTCTATGGTGTGATATCATTCGTACTAAATACCTTAATAAAATTTAAGTGGTTGAGTAGATATAGCGTGCAAATCATAAGGTATCTTTGGCATCTAATATGTGGAGGGTGTTGAAATTTGGTTGAGATTTGATCATTAATTCTTTTATATGCATATACTTGAAGCAATGACACAATTCAATCCATGAAATTCATACAACCATAACACAAGATATACCCTGGGGAAAATCCTCAAAATTATGAGAACAAAACCCCCAACAATTCTTCTTAGTATAATATAATGGATAGCATAGAATGCTTTCTTTTATAGCATAACAGATTTCTTTCGGAAGATAAGAGATCACCAAACTTCTTGTTCAATATACGGAAGAAATAGAGAAGAGAGATCAATCGGATGTGTTCCCAACACAACAATAATAAACACGGACAATATCCTGCACAAAGAGAAGCATCGTGCCTTCAATGGAGAAGAGAATTTGCTTCACACTGGATTCAACAATCTTGTAAAGCATATTTATACATTCTTCTCTTCTATTTTTAACTTCTAACTTCAGGATGAACTCTCCCTCAAACTAGATGTATTAATATTGCATGGAGTGGTGCGCCCCACTTCTCATGTAGTGCTTCATCTCATTGAGATGTCACTTAGGATGAACTTGCCTCTTAACTAAAAGTCTGCCCACTTAGTTAGGTGACTAAATTAAGTGTCGACATACAAGTGTCACAACTCACATGTCATATTTTAGTTTAAAATAAGTTTTCATGTCCCAAATTTAGCATTGGGTCACAATGGCCTAATCACATTGGCCCTATTCATTAGAGTTTGTCAAATTGATGCTAAAGGTCAAATAATTGCCAAGGAGAAAAATTATTCGTTTCCTAGGTTTGGGGTGGAAGCTTTGGGATTTGGAATAATGAGGATAATAAATGATGTTGGAACATTAGGATGGAATAAATATTTAATAAAGGAGATAAATAAATATATACAAGTGAAAATCAAAGTGGCATTTGATCATGAAGACACATGGAGGAAGTGGGACCCACACAAGCTAGAATTTATGTGCCACATGGCATCCTCTTCTGGCAATTTCGAATCCATGGGAAGCCTAATGTTCTTGGGATGAGTTATAAGGTCAATAATACTTGGAATGCGTCAATGAGGTTGAAATATAGAGGAAGAGTAACTCCCATGGAAGAGGAAGAGGCAATTTGGAGCTAGTGAGACACTTGGGCTAGATTCTCTAGTTCTATGACAACAATGATGAAGATGCTATGACACCTATGACACAAATCAGACCTGAACGTTGACATATGACATATATGACATGTCAGGGCTAAAAATAGACTCCAAGAGGGTGCTCAAAGGTGTTAGGGCAGCTAAGATGCTTCCACATGTGATTTGGTGGAAGTGGGAGACTAGGAATTGTTGTACAAGTGGCGTTCTTTGGAATCTCTTCCGAACTTGAGTTGGCATGAGTCTCTTGGAAGGAATTCGACCCATGGAGGACATTAGAGCTTTATAAATTTCAATAACAAAGAATGAAACCAGATTTTTATCATTTGTAGAATTTTCAATTGCATTTGTGTAGAGGGAGAGCTAGTGGATGACTAATTTCTTGCCTTAGCCAATTTCGAGGGTGAAAGATTCCCATCCAAGTTGTTAATTGGAAAGGCCATTCAGACCTTTCATTTGGAGCTTTAATGGAGTCTTTATTTTCATGTGTAAGCTACAGGGCAGCTCATGGTTTCTTCTATTTCAGCACATTCTCTCAACCACATTTCCAGTTTTGATGGCATATTCTTGATCCTTGAGGGAGGGCGTTTTTGGTGAGCTATTGTACTCTTTGGGGGAGCTTCTCATGCCCCATTTATTTTTTAATATGAATTAAATACTCTGTTCTTAATCTCCAAAAAGTTTCAGGTCTAAATTCCAAGTAGAAATGTATAAATCACATTTTTAATGGAAGAACAATGCCATTTCCCCACTACCTTGTTGTGAACCAATGTATTGAGGATGATTTCGAATGAATTGATTATTCTATGATTCATTTGTGATTAATGGACTTCCATGGATGTATTTTACAATTTTCCTGTACTGTACTTGAGCATTTGAAGTATTTTTACTCAGTTTAATTGCATGGGGAGAAGAAATAGTGTCATTTCCCCAAGGGTCGAATTGGTGATTTTTGTAGTTGAATGGGAGAGGGTTGGAACAAATATAATAATAAATTAATGGTGCAAATGAGACCTTAATAAAATACTTATTACATTCCATACCTCTTTTCATAAACTTGAGTGGGTTTGGAGGCATTTGGGAAGCCATTTTCAATACTTACCCCAGGGGGATTTGAACCTCAAATTACTAGTAAAATTGCATACTTGGTCCAGAATCTTAAGAGAGTTTGTAGAGGTATTTTGGTGGCCATATTTCATCCATGAACATCATATTAAAGTCCTAATATCATTAATACACCTTCCTTGAATATTGAAGGCATTTGGAGTCAATTTGAGACCTAGAGACCAATACTAGTCAAAGGGAAATCACTAGTAAAGTTACCTACATTGACCAGAATTGAAAGAGGATTTGCAGAAGTATTTTAAAGGTCCAAAGGCATCCCTGAAACACATATTTACGTTCTAATATCATTCATATACCTTCTCAGAATATTTGGGATCATTTGGGGCAAATTTGGGACCTAGAGATCAAAACTAGTCAAAGGTCGAACTAGGGAAAAAAAGTGGAAAATTTCCATTTTAATAAAATTCCTAACAAGGGACATTACATAAGTGTCATCATGCAATAACACTTAGTTAAAAAATAGATATTCTATTTAACTTAGGTGTCGTATTTTAGTTTAACTAAAGTGTAAATACTTTAGTTAACTAGTCCCTTTTATTTAACACTTAGTTAACAGAAATCTTGCTGATTGATTTTCTTGAAGTGACCAATATGATTTATTTAGTTAACTGAGACATATCTTTAACTGATGTTTTAACTAAATCATTGATACTTAACTGAAGCTTTAATAATTTGAGTTCTCTTTAATTAGATGAAGTGTCTGCATGGGCAATATTGAATTCTCATTATCTCTATGTTTTATCTTTTATTTATTTATCTCTTACTACATGGTCAATATGTGCTAACTTTAATTATCCATCACATTACATTATACTAAGAAGAATTATTAGATGTTGTGATCATATTATATTATTATGGACCAAATAATCATATGCTAAAGTAATTCACTTTAGAGGTGATCAATCTCTAAAGGAGACTTAATAGCAATCTGGTGATCATGGTTAATAATATATCACGCAACATTAAATGCTTTTAACAAGTAAATCATGACCTTTATACGGAAGGTCCAACTCTATACGGGAGGTCCATCTCATAGATACCTTTATACAGAAGGTTCACATAATAATCATGACCCTATACACACAAGTCCGGAGCCTTGTCCAACAAGACTTTACAACATCATTACTTTGATCAATTACCTCTATACAGGAGGAGAACCTTTACACGGAAGGAAATCAAGGTGCTCACCTCTAAACAGGAGGATCAATCTTGACTACACAAGATTGGTTTGGAGTATGTCTCCTGATGCTTTATATTTAACACTCCCTCTTACCGATGGGAGGAATTCTTTGCCATACCAAGCTTGTCTCAGAAGTACCTGATATTCGTCACTAACAAAGGCTTTGTTAAAAAATTTGCAATCTGCTCATCAGTAGCAATGTACTGAAGTTTCACTGTACCTTTATGGACCATGTCTCAGATGAAGTGATACTTCATTTCAATGTGCTTCGAATTGTCATGAAACACTGGGTTTCGTAAATCTTAATGCAATTTTGATTGTCACACATCATAACAGTAGGCTCAAGCTTTTCACCGAACAACCCTGCAAATAAATTTCTAAGCCACTCTGCTTCTTGGAAGGAAACACTAGTAGCTATGTATTCTTCTTCGGTAGTGCTCTGGGCTATGGAACCCTGCTTCCTGCTGGACCAAGATATCATAGTTGATCCTAGGCTATAACAGTAGCCAGATGTGCGCTTATGGTCCACAATACTCCCTCCCCAGTCTGAGTCTGTATAACGAAGTAGCATGACTCCTCCACTAGAGGCATATCTAATTCCATATGAAATATTACCTTGAAGGTACCTAAGCACATGCTTAGCAGTTGTCCAGACTCTATGTCTCGGATCAAACATAAATTGACTCAGAATTCTCATAGCATAACATATATCAGGCCTCGAATGTATCAAGTATATTAGCAAGCCTATAAGTTGTCTATACAAAGTGGGATCTACTAGATCTTATCCAGATCTTGACTCATGAATTTTCCTCGAATTGAAAGTTTCCTCAAATTGGAAACCATTAGTGTAGTCATAGATTTTCAATCTATCATGCCAAACCTACGCAATATATCCACATTGTACTTCCCTTGATATAGAAAAATGTCATCTTTTCTTTGCTAGATCTCAAGGCCAAGAAAGTATTCCATTGGACCTAATTCTTTCATCTCGAACTCTAAGGTGAGCTCCCTATTGCACCAAGCAATCAGATGTTCCTCTCCAATGAGAAACAAATAATCAACATACAGAACCAATATCAATGGTTGGTGCTTCACTACTTTGAAGTACAAATTTCGATCGACTTCACTCTAACAAAAACCCAGTTTCTGAAGGTAGATATCAATTCTGGAGTACCAAGACCTAGGGGGCTTGCTTAAGCCCATATAGAGATTTATTTAGCTTGCAAACATGAGACTCCTCCCCATGCACCAAAAATCCTTCAGGCTGTTGAATACAAACCTCTTCCTCAACCTCACTATTGAGAAAGGTTGTCTTCACATCCATCTGGTGAATTTTCCATCCTAGAACAGATGCAAGTGCAATTATTGCTCGAATTGTGGTGTACCTTGCCATGGGGGAAAAGGTCTCATCATAATCGACGCCTTCTTTCTGAGATAAACCTCCAAAAATGAATATGTATTTATAATTCTCAATGTTACCATCCGTAGCATGCTTTATATTGTAAATCCATCTGGAATTCACAATGGACTTCCCATCAGGTTTGGGAACAACCACCCAAAAATCATTCTTCATTATAGAGTTGTAGTACTCTTCTGTCATTGCATCTTTCCAAACTTGCTTCTTTGCAGCTTCTTCATATGAGGATGGTTCTGAATCACTGATGTGACTCATCAATGCAACATACCCTCAATATCTATCAGGTTGCTTGCATTCTCTAGATGATCCTACTGGTGCTCCATGTTTCTCTGCATTTTGTAAGATGTCTTGGCACCAAGCAAATCTTCTTTTAGTAGGAGGTTCATCAGGTGACCTCTCAACCAGTTCTATTGGTTCTTCAATAGATAGTGAATCCGAGGCATCTTTGGTTTCTCCCTCTGTAACTATGAAGGGGGAGAATCAGACTCAGAGACCTCCATCTCTGAATCACATTGAATCTCTTTCGATATTTTGAAAGAAGCTTCCTCATGGACGGTAACATCTCGACTGAATTCAATGTGTCTCTCAACAGATACATATATTCGGTATGCTTTGGATGATTCACTATAACCTACAAAGGTTCCTTTATTTCCAAAAGGCTCCATATTTGTTCTCTTTTCTTTCGGTACATGAATGTATACTGGACTCCCGAAGATCCTCAAGTGTGGGATGTCAGGATTCTCACCGGTAAACACTTCCTCTGGTGTCTTCTCATCTAGAATGGCATGTAGGATTTTATTCTAGATGTACACAAATGTATGGGTGGCTTCTACCCATAATGAGGTAGACATATCTTGATCATGCATCATGGATTTTGTAACCTCACATATGGTTCTATTATTTCTTTCGGAAACCCCATTTTGTTGAGGGTTGTATGGTACTGATAACTGTCTATATATTCCTGGATCACTACATAGCTCATTAAATGCATGTGAATCAAATTCACCTCTATTATCAGACCATAATGCACGGATGTGATTTTCTTTCTGATTTTGAACTAGGGCTTTAAACTCTTTAAATTTGCTAAGAGTTTCACTTTAGCCTTCATGAAATAAATCCATGAATTCCTAGAAAAATCATCTATGAACAATACATAATATAAGAAGCCACTCAAGGAGGGGGGTGACATGGGACCACATACACTATAATGTATTAAATCTAAAATCTCTTTCGATCTAGTAGAACTACTAGAAAATATTTTCTTAACATTCTTCCCTAGTGCACAACCTTGACATACTCTGTTATGCTCAAAATCAAATATGGGCATACCTTTTACCATCTTTTGAAGTCCTGGTAGCGCTTTGTAGTGTAGTTTTCCAAGCCTTCGGTGCCATAGATCGCATGGACTGATAGTGTGGTAAAACATAGCTTGAATGTACTTCCCAGGTACCTTGTAGAGTCGTGGTAGAGTCCTCCCTCTTGAACTCTAATCACAGTAGCAGATTCTAGGATTTTGTTCTTTGGCCATAAAATTGCTTTATTATCCATGAAGATAACTCGAAAGCCTTTGTCCTCAAGAACCAAAGTTGAGAGAAGGTTCTTCTTCAATACTGGAACATATATAATTTCCTCCACATGTAGAATATCACCGGTGATCAATTTGAATGAGGTAGATCCAACTCCTTGGATCGAATAAGTTGATTTCCCCCCAACTCTACCATGCATGTGAATTCTTTCTCTTTTAGATCGGTGATAGTACTCTTGTAACCAGTCATATGTTTGGGTGCACCACTATCAATAAACCATGTGTATGCATTTGTGATGACGGATCCCGAAAGGGATGAGACAAGATAATACTCCCTCCTTGTCTCCTTTTTTGATGCAAAAGCATTGGGGCCTAGGAGAAACAGTCGAAGTTGATCAACAAAGAACCGACTAGGGGGATTTCTGATGACCACTAGTGCGAGGAAGACTGGCAGTCAAATCCAGGCAGCCGAGCAGGAAGCTTTGGAAGTAGGGTCAACAGAAGTGGAAGTCGAGGGAGTCAGAATTCAACTAGTTGTTGAACTTCGACACCGATGAAAGTGGAAAAGGACAAGCGTGGAGGATGGGGAGAACTGGAAATCGTGGATACTAAGTAAAGCCGACAGGTTAAGTCGAGGACTGACAGAGTGCAAAATGGTCGACATGTAGAGGAGGACAGTGATAGGACTGACTACTCTTATGAATTCAGAAATGTGCAGGGGGATCACTAATTCATTCTTCGTTGAGAAGAGGATCAGGAGAAGGAGAGGATCACACACTGAGGTAAAAACACTAAGTAGAACAGAGTGCGACATCTGTACATTGTAACACACTAAGGCCGACTTATTTTATTTTACTTTGTATTTACCATTGTAACCGATTCAAGTAATAGAATCCAACTTCTTGGAATCCAGTTCACATTTAGTCTTTGTGAGCACATGCATATTGTGTGTTATTATTAAGAAAGAATTTATGACCAGGACCGACCTTGCGCTAGGTGGTATTAGAGCAGTAGTATCCTAAAAATAGGAGGGGTTCTAATAGCGGCTTGCACAGGGTCAAGTGGTATTGAGTAGCAGAATCCTGAGAGTGGGTAGATTCTGCGAGTGTATGAACAAATCCAATTGCGGTTGGGTAGATTTGTGCGCGAGTTGTGAAAGTCCAGTTGCGATTGAATGAGAGGATATTTCATCTATGGTTGAAAATGTCTCAAAGAGGTGTAAATGTACGAGGACAAAGAGAGCGAGGCGCAAGAGTTACTGTTGATCGCGAAATGTTTGATGAGTGCATGCGAACAATGAGAAGTTTGACCAGTGAGGTCGCAGCGATCAAAGAAATCCAAAGGCGTGGATGCATTCCCGATGCAGTTGACCACAACGACATGGAAGTCGAGGAAGTGGAAGCTCGGGAAGAAGTGGCAAAAGAACGAGAAGATAAACTCATCAATATTCTGACAGAGATGAGAGGTAGAACAAAGATGGATGTTTGTACCTACTCAGGAAGTCTGGATCTAGAAGACTTGATAGACTGGTTCATAGAAATAGAGAAATACTTTGACGTAGAGCAGATTGAGGATCCTAAACGGGTTAAAATTGCATGTCTGAGGTTGAAGGGTCATGCCTCATTGTGGTGGGACAATGTACAAGTTGACAGGGTCAAGAAAGGAAAGGAGAAAATCAATTCTTGGGACAGAATGGTTGCCAAGATGAGAGGGAATTTTATGCCTAGTGACTATGTGATTTCCTTGTTCAGGAAGTTGCAAATCTTTTGCTAAGATGAGATGAACATGAAGGAATACATGGAAGAGTTCTAAAGATTGTCGATTAGATCAGGTCAAACCAATGAAGGAGAAGAAGCTGTATCGATATACATGAACGGATTGAAGTATGCTATACAAGATAAGTTAAGCCTGCCGAGGTTCAAAGAAGTTGTTGAGTTGTATTAGCTAGCTCCGAAGGCAGAAAAGTAACTTGTCACGTCTCTTCTACACCAATTTTGTTTTTTGTTTTAAAAGTTCTCTTGAGTAAATTATTCTCAATAATGTGTACTCTAAGTGTTAATTATAACTTACTTATCCTTTAAATTCATGTGCATTCTGCATAAACTTTTACTTATGTTGATTTTAACATAAGTGTCAATGTAATTATCTCCTACACTTATCCTTGTGTAACCTATACACAACTAGGTTTAACATAAATACCAACATCATCTGCAACAAAATATATAGCAACTATATGCTAAAATGTCAAACGACCATCTAGTTTATATGCAACTTCATTTTTGGCTTTTTAATAAACATAAACTAAATTATAAATTCTAACACATTAACACTATGTATTATAAACATTTATATTTTATACGAATACAAAATCAATTAACATATAGTTATGTGTTATAATCATTTTACTAACATATAACTATAAGCTAACACCAAACTACCCTAGATTTGATCTCTTGAACTCGAGGCTCACTAAAAATAGCATATGCGCTTTTGGTTTCCCATACGTGAACCAAGCACACATAAACTTGTTACATGTCATACATTGTAATATATAAAAGGGTATGCAATTGCACTGTCCACATGAAATCGAACCAAGGTTATAAATGAAGTCACCATATATTACCAACGCATATATATACTATGTCATTTTCAATTATTATTTCACCGTCGTTATGGTCATAGGTTATCATATATATTATAACTATGCACTAATGATAACGTTATGTATACAACGGGTTAAAGTGATGTAATCATACTGGACACCACGACGATAGCCATGTAGACTATACACGCGTAATACCATTGTTTTAAACCCATGTTGGCCTTCCCTCCTGGAAGGTGACCGCACCTTAGGCACACAAGTGTTTCTCTACTCAGCAAAGGATACCATACTCAGATTCCAGCTCACCCACTCCAGTTTCCACACGAGTTTTCCAAATTTGATGCTACTGCATTAAAAATCACCTCCTGGTTATTGAATTTGAAAGCATGCTTGATCGTTGATGGTAATCTGAGCGTTGCAGCATGGGAAGTGTGTACTTCTTACCATCATCTATCTTTGGTTTGGTTTTGGCGCCCATCCACCTTACTGTACTTCGCATTAATGGAAGTAGGATGAATGGTCTTAGAGGTAACCTCTTCCTCCAATCGGTACTATAGGGTTGGAAAAAACCCTCACTGAAGTTTGAATTTCTCATTGTTGCTGCGATCGGTGCTTCGCATAGCACCTTTTCTCTGTGCAAATGGTTCATTCCCGAACCAGAAGGAAAAGATATCCATTCTATTCTGAGCAATAAGTAAGGTCTGAGCATTAGCTCGCTGGTGTGTCCACGTAATGCAAGCAAGAATTTAGTTGTTCCACGCATTCTTACATTGTTTTACCCTATTAATTTGATTGTAATTCTTACTGTCAGATTTAACCTCTCATTTGTTTCTATGCAGTGTGATACTGCCACTATCCCGGTCCTTGTGTATTCCATGCCCACAATGTAAGTTTTTGTAACAAACATTGTTTTCACGCAGTGAATGTTTTCATTAACCTTTAACCTTCCAAGAGGTAACTTCTTGTTGAAATTTCGTGTGCAGGTGAAACCGAATGTTTACAGCGATCTAGCTAAGGCCCACAGCAAGCTCCACGAACTAGGAAGGAACAGTTTCGTTGATATCCAAGTAACCCGTCATCTCTATGAGTCTCGGGTGAACTCTACCCAAATGGTTAGAGATGGGTTACTTAGACATTTGGTTTATGCAACACGAACACCTAGCCTTCAGCCTTATAATTTTTTTTTATACGACCGTGTTGAACCTTGTTGAGAGGTATTCGTGGCTTGTAGGTGAATGTATTTATTAAAAGAAACAATATGTTTTATAATTAATTTATTAACCTGTAAAGGTTGGCTCGACCACTTATGTGTGTCGGCGGTTCTTAAATTAACTCATTTTCAGTTGTGTTCTCAAGGGATATATATATATATATATATATATATGGAACAACATTTAAACTCTCGTGAATGTTGAATACAGTGTTGATTTATTAAATGCTTGGATCTTTGTTTCTAGTTTTTCGCTTTAGGCGATGAACAAGGTTACTAAAAAGGATATAATCGCAATTCATTTTTTATTTGCACAACATTTATATAGATATACTTCACTGTGTAATTGTGAGACAAAGAGTAACAAACCTTATCTTGTAAAGTGATGTATACAACGTTTAAAAACCTAACTTAAAGTTACAAACAGGGTTCATTTACTAGAACCACAACAATAAGTCGCTTTGTCAGTTCAATGCAACTAAACCAACACTTTTGATTTATGTATCTTTTAATTGTATTCGTCTATAAATCAAACATACATACTTTCTATTTCGAATGAACTCCCTGTGCATAAATTTATTTTGAATATAATGCAGGGTAAACTTGTTTTGATAGCTCGCATCTCATTTGGGGTTGACAAACCATTTTGTAAGGATACAATATTAAATATAAGATATACAGGTAATTGAACCCTAACTTACCTTTGTTGACCGAAATCACCCTCATTGATTTATATAGAGTCTGTATTCATTTTAATGTGCCAGTCATTTTTCGACCATGGAGTTCATGCTCACACGCCTATAATAACTGGCATTTGCACAATAAAATAAAGAGAATGCGTTCACATTACTCCTGCCAAAAAGAGTGACCTTAAAAGCAAAATCATGAAAATGGTTTATGCATGAACTATGAGTACTAAAATAAAACTTGTTTATAGGTATATATTACTCTAAGTACAAAAAATCATATAAATCTGAAAAGTGTAGAATAATAATTTTATATAATGTAATCACTTGACATGTAAACCTTAAGGTTTACATGTCTGTTCTAGTTTGGCTAGAAAACATGAACATAAATGCATTCTCTGTATCCTTTTGTTTTCACATAATAGATGCATATGAAAACATAGTAAGATTTTCCCCCAATACTAATATCATTTCAAACATTGATATAAAATAATGAATAAAATCCTAATAGCACATACATGATTCTTTTACTCCAAAAATCGTTTATGTGTAGATCAAATGCAACAAAATCCTTCTAGAAACATATTAGAAATGTACCATTTAAAACTTATGTAATGTTAAAATTTGAGCATTAATTCACAATACTCTTGGATCTTTACTGAGAGAATAACATATACAGTATATCAATGCATAACAATCACAATAAGCATGACAAGCATCACAAGAATAAAAAGCATGAGAGACAAGAGACACAGAGTTTCCGTGGGGAAAACCCTAAGGTGAAAAACCCCACAACTTCCTCAGAGATAGAGAGAGAAATGGCTCAACCAAAGTACAAACAAAATACACTTGAGATAGTCTCCTAGAGAAGATGATCCTCATCCTCACTAGTGCGCCACTTTCTGAGTGAGAGAAGTGTGTCTTTCTGAATGATCCAAATAGAGATCTCCCGATCTCTATTTATACCTAACCTGTTTGCCCAGTGACCTTATGGGGCCGACTTGTCTAGCTAGATACATCTACAATATAATATATATTTTAGGGCCGACCCCACACATGGTGGTCTAATAACCCATCGGCAAGTACACACACTTGAGACACTTGTCAATCCACATGCCAACACTTCCTTATAGAGGAATAACAAATCTCTTATAAGGGTACAATAAATATATATGAAATACATAGATGAAATACATTCCGAAGTTACATATACATCAACATGTAATAATGAAGTGATAACATCAAATAAATACAATAACATAAGTACTCATCTGCAATTTTTGATTGACCAGTGAGACATAGCCATAAACCTCCCAGCCTTAGACCAACAAGTCTCCTTGCTCTCGTGGTCACCCGTGAGCTGAGTTCACAGTCCCTCTGGGTCAGAGCTTATAATTTATTTGCCCTTAACTTATTCCCCAATATATTTATAAAATTTATGTGGCAGCAGACAACCCAACATCCAACTCAATACTCCTGAGCTCCAGGATGCTCCAAGGAATTTTAAGTCTCTAAAAATTAAGAGAAAAATTAGTGACATCCTATTCAGAGTATTTGTAGTGCTCCTGCAAACTTGTGGTAGTACTCCTACCTGAACACCACTAGTGTTCCAAGTACACCCAACTGCTATGATTTATCTTATTCTGGTTCAGTTTGTGATCCAAACTGTCCCCCTTTCATTGTCTTCATTAGCTCTGGTTATTTTATCCCCTGCTCTCCTTTCTCTCTTGTCTGATACTGATCAATCCCTAAATGAATCCCTCTTTTCTCTTTTTATTCTCCTTTGTGTGAGTTCTCTTAATTTTTATTTCTCTAATTCCATTATTCTCCCTAAACTTTTCATTAGGGTTTACAATTGTCTCCATAATAATTCTCATTATTATTTTATTTGGTATTTATCCTCCAAACCCATAGGAACTGTGACTCCCATCTCATTAATGTGCTAGTCCACATGGTCATTAGAAATTAAATTATCAAATTTCTAATGTCATTTAAGTAAAATTAAATAATACTTAACAAAATATAAAAGGGGTTATCAATCCAAAATTTGGGGTATTACATTTCCCCTCCCCTTAAATTTTCACCGTCCTCGGTGTTAAACAGTTTCAAAACAACAAAATTTACATAATAAATAAAATTAGTTTGTGTCATGTACTTCTTCAAACATAAAAGGGTATGTTGCTCGCATTTCCTTTTCCATTTCCCAGGTAGCCTCCTCAGGATTATAGTGCTACCTTTGCACTTTTACCTTGATGATGGTTCAAATATGAAGTACAACCTCTTTCTGATCCAATATGCATACAGGATCTGTCTGGAAGTATCCTTCTGATTCCACCTGAATTAGATGCCAATTTACAATATGCTTAGGATCATATACATATTTCTTTAGCAATGAAACATGAAACACATCATGTACTTTAAATTTTGCTGGTAGAGGTAACTGATAAGCAACAAGTCCTACTCTAGCAAGTATTTGGAAAGGACCACAGTATCTTGGTGCCAGTTTGGAGACCTTGCCCAAACACAAAGAGATTTTATTTTCTTTCACTCTTAGGAATACATGGTCCCCAACTTCAAAACATTTATGTTCTCTATGTTGAGTTGCATAGCTTTTCTCTCTGTCCTAAGTAGTTTTTAAGTTTGTTTTAACTTTCTGCACAATGTTTTCTAGTTCTTCTAACAATTCATGACCCAACACAATCCGGTTCATTGGGTCATCCCAATTCATAGGGGTTTACATTTTCTGCCATACAAAACTTCGAATGGACTCATTCCTACAGAAGTTTGATACCCATTATTGTAAGAAAATTCAGTCAGGTGTAGGTAACTTTCCCACTGCTTTGGGTTGTCCATGACATACAACCGAAGCATGTCTTCCAGAATCTGATTCACCCTCTAAGTCTTCCCATCTGTTTGAGGGTGGTAGTATGTACTAAAACTCAGTTTTGTTCCAAAACCTGTAAATAACTCCTTTCAAATGTGTGAGGTGAAATTTGCATCCCCGTCGGATACAATTACCTTCGGAATTTCATGAAGTTGAAAGACTTCTTTCATG
The DNA here is from genome assembly GCA_027924585.1 of Larix kaempferi. Classification (NCBI taxonomy): domain Eukaryota; kingdom Viridiplantae; phylum Streptophyta; class Pinopsida; order Pinales; family Pinaceae; genus Larix; species Larix kaempferi. The sequence goes on from BSBM01000436.1 coordinate 242,340, forward strand.
AATATTTCTGCAATATGTATTTCTTTGAATGTGGATTTAACTGGTATGAAATGAGTTCCCTTGGTTACCTTGTCTACCACAACCTTAATAGCATCATGTTGTCAGTTATTTTTAGGCAACCCAGTGTTGAAATCCATGAAATAGTCTCCCATTTCCATCCTGGTACAGGTATAGGTTGTAACAAACCAGTCGGGTGTTGATGTTCCACTTTCACCCTTTGACAATCCATACACTTTTCTATATACTCAGCAATTTCATACTTCAATGTGGGCCAGTAATACTATTTTTTGACAGCTATTATCATTTTCTGATAACCTGGATGACCATACTATGGCCTCTGGTGAAATTCATCAAGAATCAATTGCTTTAATTTTGTCTGATCTGGTATATATAATATTTTTTTTAATAACAACAACCCATATTTTGATACGATCTAATATGTTGCTTGTTGTTCTGAATTTTCTGCATGACACTTTTGCAGTAAATTCAGGTATTTGGGGCTTTTTAGCTGCTGTCTAGATTTTTAATGCCAAATCATATTGAAAACTGTTAACTAAATTCATCATTAACATGTGCATTCTTATACTAAGAGCATCAACTATTTTGTTTTCTTTTCCTTTAATATGTTGAATTTAAAAAGCAAATTCACTTAAGAAAGCTAGCCACTGTGCTTTCCTACCATTCAAATTTGGTTGTTCAAAAATGTATTTCAACCCAATGTGATCAGCTTTAAGAACAAATCTCCTCCCAAGAAGATAATGTCGCCACATCTTCAAATCATGAATTATGGAAGCCTGTTCTAAATCATCCGTTGCATAGTTTACTTTATGCGTCTTTAATTTTCTAGATTCATAACCTATTATAGAACCATCTTGCATTAACACACCTCCCAATCCTTCCTTGCATGCATCTATGCATACTACAAAGTCACCGTAAGGATCATCTACCTTTAGAACATGAGGTGAAGTTAGCAACTTTTTCAACTTCGCAAAACTATCTTCACACTTGGTTGTCCAAATAAACTTGACTTCTTTTCTCTGAAGGGATTTGATAGGATGAGCCACTTTGGAAAATCCTTCAATGAATTTCTGATAGTATCCGGCTAATCCCATAAAAGAGAGGACATCGCTTACATTTTGGGGAGTAGGCCAACTCATTATGGCCTTGATCTTATCAGGATCCACCGCAATACCTTGGGATGATATTATGTGACCCAAATATTTTATTTGGTCTTTGTAAAAATCACATTTAGTTAAATTTGCATATAACTGATTTTCCCTTAGGACTTGCAACACTAACCTTAAATTTTCCTCATGCTCACTTTAATTCTTTGAGTAAATGAGTATGTCATCAATAAACACCACAACAAACTTCTCCAGGTACTTACTAAAAACATTATTCATAAGGCACATGAACGTGGTAGGTGCATTCGTCAAACCGAATGGCATCACCACAAATTAGCAATGTCCATAACGAGTACAGAAAGTTGTCTTGTGCACATATTCTTCTTTAATTCTGATTTGATGATATTTCCCGACCTCAAATCTATTTTCGAGAAGTCTATAGCACCTCCCACTTGATCGAACAGATCATCAATCCTTGGTAAGGGATACTGATTCTTGATAGTTACTTTATTCAACTGTCTATAATCTATACATACTCAGAAAGTTCCATCCTTCTTCCGTACAAATATCACCAGTGCTCCCTACAGGGACACACTTGGACAGACATAACCCTTTTCTAACCGCTCCTGCAATTATGCTTTCAATTCTATCAATTCCGGAGTGCTGATCCTATAAGGTGCCTTAGAAATAGGTACTTCTCGTGGATATAGGTCTGTTGTAAAATCAATTTCTCTCTTGGGTGGTAACTCATGAATTTCTTCGGGAAACACATCTCCAAATTCAGCCAACACGCGGTGTTTTGTTAAATTTGAAACTTTACTTTTCTGATTTTCTGCTAAGTGGACAACATATAATTTACACCCTTTTCGTGCATTTCTTTTCAACTGTACTACATAAATTTCCCTTAACTTTACTATCCTTACTATCCCTTGAATCTTTTCAAACTTCCTACTAGACATTTGGCCTCGTTGACTAGATGTTTCCACAAACATCCTTCCCTCTTGTTCCACGGAGTTCATTTTTCACCTACTTACTGTTTTCAGCCACACCCTTCTGTCTATGTGTGATAACTAGTTGTTTGTTAGGCAACAATAAAAAAAACAAAATACATCTGCTCACAAAAAAAATTAATAGTATGCTACCTAATTTTTTTTATAAAGAAGCATTAACGTAAGCAAGCCTGAAGGTCCTAGTGTAGTGACCATAGCTCTGATACTAATTTTTCACGTCTCTTATACAGTAAATTTTTTTTGTTTTAAAAGTTCTCTTGACTACATTATTCTCACCAATGTGTACTCTAAGTGTTAATTATAACTTACTTAGCCTTTAAACTCATGTGCACTATACTTAAACTTTTACTTATGTTGATTTTAACATAAGTGTCAATGTAATTATCTCCTACACTTATCCTTGTGTAACCTATACACAACCAGGTTTAACATAAATACCAACATAATCTACAACAAAATATATAACAACTATATGTAAAATGTCAAGCGACCATCTAGTTTATATGCAACTTCATCTATGGCATTTTAATAAACATAAACTGAATTATAAATTCTAACACATTAACATTATGTAATATAAACATTTATAGTTTATACGAATACAAAATAAATTAACATGTAGTTATGTGTTATAATCATTTTACTAACATATAACTATATGCTAATACCAAACTTCCCTAGATTTGTTCTCGTGAACACGAGGCTCACTAAAAATAGCATATGCGCTTTTGGTTTCCCATAAGTGAACCAACCACAGATAAAGTTGTTACATTCCATACATTGTAATATATAAAAGGGTATGCAATTGCATTGTCGACATGAAATCAAACCAAGGTTATAAATGAAGTCACCATATATTACCAACCATATATATATTTTGTCAATTTCGATTATTATTTCACCGTCCTTATGGTCATAGGTTATCATATATATTATATATATATTATAACTATGCACTAATGTTAAAGTTATGTATACAGTGGGTTAAAGTGATGTAATCGTAATGGACACCACGACGATAGCCACACAGACTATACACGCGTAATACTAATTTTTTAAACCCGTGTTGGGATTCCCTCCTGGAAGGTGACCGCACCTTCGACACACAAGTGTTTCTCTACTCAACAAGGGATACTATGCTCGGATTCCAACTCGCCCACTCCAGCTGCCACACGAGTTTTCCAATTTCGATGCTACTACATTAAAACTCACCTACTGGTTATTGAATTCCAAAGAACGCTTGACCGTTGATGGTGATCCGAGCATTGCAGCATGGGAATTGTGCACTTCTTACCACCGTCGATATTTGGTTTGGTTTGGCGCCCATCCACCTTATTTTGCTTCGTATTAATGGAAATATGCTGACTAGTGTCAAAGGTAACCTCTTCCTCCAACCGGTACTACAGGGTTGGACAAAACCCTCGCTACACTCATGATTTCTCATTGTTGTTGCGACCGGTGCTTCACAGAGCACCTTTTCTTTGTGCAGATGGATCACACCAGAACTAGAAGGAAAATATATCCATTCTGTTCTGAGTAATAATTAAGGTCCGAGCATCAGCTTGCTAGTGTGTCCACTTAATGTAGGTAATAAGTTAGTTGTTCCACGCATTATTACATTGTTTTACCCTGTTAATTTGATTGTAATTCTTACTGTTGGATTTAACCTCTTGTTTGTTTCTATGTAGTGTGATACCGCTGCTATCTTGGTCCTTGCATCTGCCCTACCCACAATGTAAGTTTTCATAACAAACATTGTTTTCATGCAGTCAAGTTTTTCATTAACATTTTAACCTTCCATGAAGTAACTTCTTGTTGAAATTTTGTGTGTAGGTGAAACCGAATGTTGATGGCGAACTATCTAAGGCCCACATCAAGCTCCACAAACTGGGAAGGAACGGTTTCATTGATATCTAGGTGACCTGTCATCTCCATGAGTCTCGAGTGAACTCTACCCTGATGGTTAGAGATGGGTTACTTAGACATTTGGTTTATGTAGCACGAACACCTAGCCTTCGGACTTATTCTCTTCTTTTCTTTGATACGATCGTGTTGAACCTTGTTGAGAGGTCGTTGTGGACTATAGGTGAATGTATTTATTAAAAGCAACAATATGTATTATAATTACTTTATTAACCTGTAAAGGTTGGCTCGACCACTTATGTGTGTCGTTGGTTCTTAAATTAACTCATTTTCAGTTGTGTTCTCAAGAAAATGGTTCCATCCTTGAAATGAATACGATTTGGTATGTGGTTTACTATTTTTTTTTTTTTTTTTATATATAATATATATATATATGGAACAACGTTTAAACTCTCGCGATGTTGAATACAGAGTTGATTTATTAAATGCTTCGATCTTTGTTTCTAGTTTTTGCTTTAGGCGATGAACAAGGTTACTAAAAAGGATATAATCACAATTCATTTTTTATTTGCAAAAGGTTTATATAGATATAATTCAATGTGTAATTGTGAGACACGAGTAACAAACCCTAGCCTGTAAAGTGATGTATACAACATTTAAAAACCTAACTTAAAGTTACAAACAGGGTTCATTTACAAGAACCACAATAATAATTTGTTTTGTCAGTTAGATGCAATTAAACCGACACTTTTGATTTCTGTATCTTTTAATTTTATTCATGTGTAAATCAAACATACAGACTTTATGTTTAGAATGAACTCCCTGTGCATAAATTGTTTTCGAATGTAATTCAGGGTAAACCTGTTTTGATAGCCCGCATCTCGCTTGGGGTTGAAAAACCATGTTGTAAGGAAAAAATATTAAATATAATGTATACGGGTAATTGAACCCTAACTTACCTTTGTTGACCGAAATCACCCTCATTAATTTGTATAGATTATGTATTCATTTTAATGCGCCGATCATTTTTTGACCATGGAGTTCATGCTCCCACGCCTACAATAGCTGGTGTTTGCACAATAAAATAAAGAGAATGCATTCACATTACTCTTGTCGAAAATAATGGCATTAAAAGCAAAATCATGATCATGGTTTATGCATGAACTATGAGTATTTAAATAAAACTTGTTTACAGGTATATATTACTCTAAGTACAGAAAACCATATAAATCTGAAAAAGGGTCGAATAATAATTTTATATACTATAATCACTTGACATGTAAACCTTAAGGTTTACATGTCTGTTTTAGTTCGGCCAAAAAACATGAACATAAATGCATTCTCTGTATCCTTTTATTTTCACATAACAGATGCATATGAAAAGATAGTAATATGTTCCCCCAATACTAATATCATTTCCAACATTGATATAAAATAATGAATAAAATCCTGCTAGCACATACAAGATTCTTTTACTCCAAAAATAATTTATGTGCAGATCGAATGGTACAAAATCCTTCCAGAAACATATCAGAGATGTACCATTAAAACCTTCTGTAAATATCTAGTAATAACATCAAATAAATACAATAACATAAATACTTATATGCAATTTCTTATTGACTAGTGGGATACAGCCACAAACCTCGCAGCCTTAGACCATCAAGTCTCCTTGCTCTCGTGGTCACCCCTAAGCTGAGTTCACAGTCCCTCCAGCTCAGAGCTTATAATTTATTTTCCCTTAACTTGTTCCCCAAGTTATGTTAACTTTTCAGAATTTACTTCAATCTGATCTAGGATCTTAACTGAGAAAACAACATGTACAGCAAATCTACAGCATATCAATCATGGACACGATAATGCAAGTACACAAGAGACACAGAGTTTACTTGGGGAAAACCATAAAGGTGAAAAACCCCAATAACTTCCTCAGAGATAGATAGAGCAATGATACAACCATAATACAAGAGATAGTCTTCTCCTAGCAGCAGAGCCTCCTCCTCCACAAGTGCTCCACTCTCCAAAGTGTGAGTGAGAGAAATAGAATATGTAAAATGAGAGAGACACACTCTCTATTTATACACTAACTTGACTTGACTTTTACTCAACTAGGTCGGTCTCAACTTAACCACTTAACATAATGCTGACTGGGCCAACCCCCACTAGGGTGGTCTCATAACCCTTTGACCCACATGGCCGACCCCCAATAGGGTGGTCTAATAACCCTTTGACCCACATGACTTATACAGGGCCAACCCCAACAAGGTGGTCTAATAACCAATCAAGTATAAGTTACGACACTTACAATATAAATGACGACACTTCCGTATATAGGAATAATAACATCTCTATAGGAATACAATATACATATATGTGAAATACATTCCGAAGTTACATATACATCAACACTCCCTCTTAACTAGGAAGGTATTTCTCGACATAGGTCTTCTATCACAAGTCATCTTCTCTAGATCATCGTCATTGTATAATCATCATCGAGTCATCATCATCGTCACTGCTGCTGCTATCTCAATCAATCTCTGAATCTACTCCTCATAGGAAGTTCTACAGAGCCAGTCCTTTTTCATACTGGATGTAGGCCCACCACCTGCAGGTCTTCGTCGTCACTGGCCATACTGTGGAATCCTTAGGACTTATTACATGTGTCACAAAACCTGGTTGCAGCATCCCAGGATATTACGAGCACACAGCTCTACCTGTCAGATCTCCCAGGAGCACATTACATGTGACCCATCACAGAACCTGGCTGAAGCATCCCAAGCTATTACAAGCACATATCTCTACCTGTCGGATCTCCCAGGAGAACATTACATGTGATCTCACCACAAAACCTGGTTGAAGCATTCCAAGCTGTTACGAGCACACAGCTCTACCTGTCGGATCTCCCAGGAGCACATTACATGTGTTCCACCACAAAACCTGGCTGAAGCATATGAGGCCTTTTTCATCCTGTCCAGATCTCCCAGGAGCAAATTACATGTGGTCATGGCAAAGCCTAGCTAAAGCATCTAAGGCCTTTTTCATCCTGTCCAGATCTCCCAGGAGCAAATTACATGCCATAGGACAAAACCTCGCAAGAGCATCTCAAGATGTTATGGGTACACAACTCCGACCTGAAGATCTCCCAGGGCACAAATTACATGTCCTCCCAGAGCAATGTATCGAAAGAGCATCCCAGGATGTTACGGGTACACAACTCCGACCTATAGGATCTCCCAGACATGCTCATCTGCACAACTTGATCCACGGCCACAAAGTATCATCCTGATACTCACCATACATCATCCTGATGTACACATGATCATCTTGATCATCATCACTGCAACATCCTGCTGCATGTCATCTGGAGAAGCTCATCATCCACGATCATCATGATCATACAATGCATCCACCTGATGCATACCAAGTATCTACTTGATACATATCATCATACATGATATACCTGATCATACAATGTATCCACCTGATACATACATAGATACATGATCCACACAATGTATCCACCTGATACATATCAACATACATGATCTCAGTATCCACCTGATACATATATAGGTACATGGTCCAAGCATCCAACATGATGCATATACAAAATACATACAAATGATCCAACTGGTCATATCCAACATCCAACATGATGCATACATACATAAATGATTCAACTGATCATATCCAACATCCAACATGATGCATATATATATAAATGATCCAACTGATCATAACAAGCATCCAACATGATGCATATATACATATACAGAGTAGTAACTGGAGCATCGTCCTAATGCTCATCATCCATGATCCTCCTGATCATCATAGCATCATTCTCTTCAGATCATCTCATCGTCCACGAAGCACAACCCAAATGCACATCATCCAACACTTACACGACCGACATGGGAGAACACATCTACCACCATTCGGGGAAGGCTCCAGCCCTTACTTTTTCACCATGGGAGAACACATCTACCACCATGTGAAAAAATGGCTCAACAATTACATCATGACCAAGGGAGAACACATCAACCATGTCAGAAAAGCTCATGTGCATCTGCATCTTCCGGACTCATCACTTCCCTTTGGAAGGAACCTCGATCTGAAGTGCACCAAGCCTCTCTCTGAAGTACTCAAACTGCACTCTGGCCAATAACTTGGTCAATACATCTGCAACCTGCTCATCCATCGCAACATACTCTGCTTCGGCTGTACTTAGTGCTACACAAGATTGCTTCCTGCTAAACCAAGAGATCACACCTGATCCCTATCTTCAGCACTGCCTACCCAATCTAAATCAACATAACCCTGCAGGTTAAACTTTTGATTTGCATCATACTTGAGCCCATAATCAACTGTACCCTTCAGGTACCTCAGAATATGCTTTACAACAGCCAGGTGAACACTCCTCGGATCCGTCAGGAACTGGCTCAATGTGTTCATCGCAAAGCAAATATCTGGTCTCGTGTTCGTCAAGTACATCAAGGACCCAATCATCTGATGATACATAGTGATATCAACCGGCTCAGATGAAGCATCACACAAAAGCTTAAGGTTCGATGCCATAGGTGTGGCCATAGCCTTGCGTCCATCATCCCGAACCTCTTCAGGATCTCTACTGCATACTTCCCTTGTCCAAGGAAGATTCCATCTTCACTTTGCCACAACTCCATGCCAAAAACAAATAGTGCATCATCCCCAAGTTCTTCAACTCGAACTCGGCAGCAAGCTTCCGCTGCATGACGGAAATCAATCTATCCTCACCTGTTACAAACAGGTCATCCACATAGTAGTATCACTAGATTTCCTTCCTCAACCTTGTAGTAAAGGTTGGAATATGCTTTATTCTTGGTAAAGCCCAAACTGGATAGAAAGCTGTCTATCCTACCATACCAAGTTCTGCACATATATGACTCCCTGTCATGTGTCTCAGAACCAAGTGGCTGCACCACATACACTTCTTCTTCAACTACACCATTCAAGAAAGTGTATCTTCCTCTTCATCACTGCAGCATGCTTGATCTTGTAGATCCTCTTGCAAGTTACTACAGACTCCCCTTCAGGTCTTGGGACTACATCCCAAACATCTTCATGATCGACTGGTACTCCTCGATCATGGCATTCTTCCTAGATCCTGGGAACTTCAATATTTTCAATAGATAACTTTGTTGCTGAACAAATGTTGTAGTCCTTCTTTTGCAGGTGATGGTATATGATCTTTCCTACACAATAAGTTAAATTGCATGATTAGAAAACATCTCATAGTTTTCAGAACAAATTCTTACACATAAAGAAATATGTCATACAATCATGCAATTATCTTAGCCAATGCTTCAATACAACATTTATCCATATTTCGTAACTTTCTAGATGCCTTCCAATCTCTACCAGAACATTGTTAAGAGTGTGCACAACTAACATGTCAGCAAAGAGGTTTCATTCTAGATAAGTACCAATGGAATGTTGTACAGTGCCATAGGCCACTTACCCATGTATATTAGTAGTATACTGTTCATCAATGCAACTATTCTAATATGCATAATACACAACCTAATTCTAGGAACATAAGCATATACATCATTGAATAACATTATGTAAGAAATGACAATTCAAATACTTATCTTTGTTTGGTTGCTAGGTGTACTCCCTCTGAATATTTGCAACTCTATTCTGATGTGGATTGTGAGAAGTGGTGAACTCCCTCTAAATATCTGCATCCTTGCAGAAACTACTGAAGTGTGCTCCTTTGCTTTCTTGCAGGAACAACTGGAGTGTGCTCCCTCTTGATCTTTGCTTCCTGGATTACCTGTCCTTGAACTTACATCCATTCTTAATCACTATGCATGCTTATTAGTATCATCATTGTGTTATCCTTGAGGTCTCATACATAATCACACATTTATTAGTATAATCTTAATACTATCAAAACACAATAATCTTAAACATGTATAGTCATGATCATTCACAGATAATAAACATTAGTATTCAAGGTTTCAAGGAAGTCTTCTTTTACTCATGCATATTCTTATTTGATCATAGGACTCTTCTGATTAGTTAAATCATCAATGCATAAACCCGTGATTACTCAAACCTATACCTTCATGATTCTTCTGGTTAGTCATATCATCAATTATGGTAAGAAACATAATATGCATACAACCATGACTATTCAAACCTATGACTTCATGAATAATCATTATCAACAACACAACAGTATAAGATCCTAACACAAAGTAGGATTCTAGCTTGATATAGGAAAAACATACCTAGATTAGCATGCTAGCTAGATATGTCTAACATACCCGCATAATGTCTTCTTGTTCTCTTCAGTGACTTGTGCTAGTAACATGTATGTCTCATAAGTCAACCATTGTATAACCAAGTTATACATACCTCGTAAGTAGATCTTCGATGTGATCCATGACAATGGATGAATCTTTGTCTTCATGTCACCATGATCATATGTTCTTGAAGTAGAACATGCATATGTTCTTGAAGTAGAACATGATTTTTATTTCTTGGTGTACCTTTTATGTTAGCAAACAACATAAACCTCATACAACACCATAATGCATTAGTACAATCATAAGTGTCAACACGCTAACCAATGAATATCTTCTATCATGCATTCATAATTTTGTTAAGGTGATACGACAAATCTCAAATCAAGATTGTACTAACCATAATAATCATGAAGATAAACATACCATAAACTTAAACATGAACAAATCTCGAAACATACCTCAATGAGTCATACCTGTTGAGATCGCTTGTAATCTTCTTATGTAAGGCATTAGCCTCATCTCCCTCTGAAACAGGAACTTCTTCACTTATGCAAGTGACCAATCCAACTTCTTCTAGGATTAACCCAATCCACTTGATTTGCAAGAACTGGACCTGAAGCTAGATTAGGGATTGTCAGAGAAACCCCAAAAATTCAAACTTTGAATTTCAAAGTTCCAAAAGGATAGAAATATGCGCCTTGATGAGCTGATCAAGCTGGTATATTCAGAATTTGAAAATTGCAAAGTTTCACCCCTCAAAATTTCCTTTTAGATTTCCGGATTCACTAGGGAGGACCTTGAATTAGGGTTTGAGTTTCCCGGAGCTTCACCAAACCAAAAGATTTGATTCAAAACTCTAAGCTTCGATTTTTCTGAGGAGCTTCCATCCATGGTCACGGATTTCCAAAATTCCAATTTTTGTAGAAGCCCTAATTTTCCATCTTTCCAATCAAAGTCCCGATTTGGGTTTTAATCAAACCCGACCTTCTGCCCAACAAAAAAATCTGATCCTGGTCTCTAAATTTCTATTTTGATGAGTAGAATCCAGCCGTGGTCTCCGATTACAAAAATTCCAACTTTCTCTGAAGCCCTAAATTCCGGAAGCCATGAATGAAGGTACTCAAAAATAATTTTGTTTTGACAGAAATATGTACCTAATTGTTTCTAGTGTAAATCCAAACTTTTCGATCCACAGGGTCTGAAAAGTTTTCTTGAGATAGCTCGCCCTATTATCTTTCCATCCTGATAGGTCTGACCTCAATTGGATTCTCCGAGAGAGAGTTATGCCAAGTGTTGCAACGTGACCTGTTTACGGAATAATACAGGAGAGCAAACTTGTACAGCATGCCATGTGTCACTGGTTCAACTTCAGCCTCTGAAAATGTTTTTTGAGATATCATGGCCTGTTGTCTTTCTATCCCGATAGGTCGGACCTCAATTGGATTCTCTAAGAGAGAGTTATGCCAAGTGTCACAACGTGACCTATTTATGGGATAATACAGGAGAGCGAACTTGTACGGCGTGCCATGTGTCAATGGTTCAACTTCGGCCTCTAAAAAATTTTGTTGAGATAGTACAGTCTGTGTACTACCTGTCTTGTTTTACGAAATTTCATTTGGAGCTTCCTATCCCAAGTTATGACTTTTTTTCCAAGGTCACCTGATTTTGACTCAGATCTGGAAGAGGAAGAAACCCTATATTGTATAGATCATAAATCACAAAGTAAAATGAATTAGAGGTTTTCCTTTGCACACAAGGTACATGGAGATCTGATCTTAGACCTGTAAAAGTTTTAGATCCGAAAACTTCACCAAAACAGATTTATAGCGAAAGTTATACGATGACTGGTTTTTGCTATATCAAGCCCTGGCATTGTAAGTGAAACAAGTGTCATACATGCCATATCATGCCTTCTTTCAGGCTAGCTCTGATACCATGTTAACTTTTCAGAATTTACTTCAATCTGATCTAGGATATTAACTAAGAGAACAACATGTACAACAAATCTATAGCATATCAATCATGGACACAATAATGAAAGTACACAAGAGACACAGAGTTTACTTGGGGAAAACCATAAAGGTGAAAAACCCCAATAAGTTCCTCAGAGATAGATAGAGCAATGATACAACCAGAATACAAGAGATAGTCTTCTCCTAGCAGCAGAACCTCCTCCTCCACAAGTGCACCACTCTCCAAAGTGTGAGTGAGAGAAAGAGAATATGTAAAATGAGAGAGACACACTCTCTATTTATACACTAACTTGACTTGACCTTTACTCAACTAGGTCGGTCTCAACTTAACCACTTAACATAATGCTGACTGGGCCGACTCCCACTAGGGTGGTCTAATAACCCTTTGACCCACATGGATGACCCCCAATAGGGTGGTCTAATAACCCTTTGACCCACATGACTTATACAGGGCCAACCCCAACAAGGTGGTCTAATAACCCATCAAGTATAAGTTACGACACTTACAATATAAATGACGACACTTCCGTATAGAGGAATAATAACATCTCTATAGGAATACAATATACATATATGTGAAATACATTCCGAATTTACATATACATCAACAAGTTATTTATAAAATTTATGTGACAGCAGACAACCCAACATCCAACTCAGTACTCCTGATATCCAGGATGCTCCAGGGACTTTAAGTCTCTACAATTTAAGAGAACAATCAGTCACAACCTATTCAGAGTATTTGTAGTGCTCCTACAGACTTGTGGTAGTACTCCTACCTGAACACATCTAGTGTTCCAAGTATACCCAGCTGCTATGATTTCTCTTATTCTGGTTCAGTTTGTGGTCCAAACTGTCCCCCTTTCATTGTCTTCATTAGCACTGGTTATTTTATCCCCTTCTCTCCTTTCTCTCTTGTCTGATAATGATCAATCCCTGAATGAATCCCTCTTTTCTTTTTTTATTCTCCTTTGTGTGAGTTCTCTTAATTTTTATTTCTTTAATTCCATTATTCTCCCTAAAATTTTATTTAGGGTTTACAGTTGTCTCCATAATAATTTCTTATTATTATTTTATTTGGTATTTGTTCTCCAAACCCATAGGAACTGTGACTCCCATCTCATTAATGTGCTTGTCCACATGGTCATAAAAAATTAACTCATCAATTTTCTAATGTCATCTAAGTAAAATAAAATAATACTTAACAAAATATAAAAGGGGTTATCAATCCAAAATTTGCAATATTACATTTCCCCTCCCCTTAATTTTTCACAGTCCTCGGTGTTAAACAGTTTCAAAACAACAAAATAAACATAATAACTAAAAGCAGTTTGTGTCATGTACTTCTTCGAATAGAAAAGGGTATGATGCTCGCATTTCCTTTTCCATTTCCCAGGTATCTTCCTCGGGATTATAGTGATCCCATTGCAATTTTACCTGGACGACGATTTCGAGTACCACCTCTTTCCGATCCAGTATGCATACATGATCTATCTGGAAGTATCCTTCTGATTCCACCTGAATCACATGCCAATTTACAATATGCTTAGGATCGTATACATATTTATTTAGCAATGAAACATGAAACATATCATGTACTTTAAATTTTGTTGGTAGAGCTAACTGATAAGCAACAGGTCCTACTCTAGCAAGTATTTGGAAATGACCATAGTATCTTGGTGCCAGTTTGGAAACCTTTCCCAATCACAAAGAGATTTTCTTTGCTTTCACTCGTAGGAATATATGATCCCTGACTTCAAATTATTTATGTTCTCTATGCTAATTTGCATAGCTTTTCTATCTGTCCTAAGTAGTTTTTAAGTTTGTTTTAACTTTCTGCACAATGTTTTCTAGTTATTCTAACAATTCAGGACCCAACAAAATCTGGTTCACCGATTCATCCCAAGTCATAGGGGTTTTACATTTTTTGCCATAAAAAAACTTCGAATGGACTCATTCCTGCAGAAGTTTCATACCCATTATTGTAAGCAAATTCATCTAGGTGTAGGTAACTTTCCCACTGCTTTGGGTTGTCCATGACATACAACCGAAGCATGTCTTCCAGAATCTGATTCACCCTCTCAGTCTTCCCATCTGTTTGAGGGTGGTAGGATGTACTAAAACTCAGTTTTGTTCCCAAACCTGTAAATAACTCCTTCCAAAATTGTGAGGTGAACTTTGCATCCTTGTCGGATACAATTACCTTCATAAATCCATGAAGTCGAAAGACTTCTTTCATGAATATTTATACAATATGTATTGCTTTGAATGTGTATTTAACTGGTATGAAATGAGTTCCCTTGGTTACCTTGTCTACCACAACCATAATAGCATCACATTGTTTGTTATTTTTAGGCAACCCAGTGATTAAATCCATGGAAATAGTCTCCCATTTCCATCCTGGTACAGGTATAGGTTGTAACAAACCAACCGGGTGTTGATGTTCCATTTTCACCCATTGACAATCCATACACTTTGCTATATACTCAGCAATTTAAGACTTCAATCTGGGCCAATATTACTGTTGTTTGACAGCTGTTATCATTTTCTGATAACCTAAATGACCAAAATATGGCCTCTTGTGAAATTCATCAAAAATCAATTGCTTTAATTATGTCTGATCTGGTATATATAATCTGTTTTTGAATAACAACATCCCATATTTTGATATGTTGTAATCTGTTGCTTGTTGTTATGAATTTTCTGCATGACACTTTTGCATTAAATTCAGGTATTTTGGGTCATTTTTAGCTGTTGTCCGGATTTTTTATGCCAAATCAGATTGAAAACTGTTAACTGAATTCAGTGTTAACATGTGCATTCTTCTACTAAGAGAATCAATTATTTTCTTTTCTTTTCCTTTAATATGTTGAATTTCAAAATCAAATTCACTTAAGAAAGCTAGCCACCATGCTTTCCTACCATGGATATTTTGTTGTTCAAAAATGTATTTCATCCTAATGTGATCGGTTTTACCAACAAATATCTTCCCAAGAAGATAATGTTGTCGCATCTTCAAAGCATGAATTATGGAAGACAGTTCTAAATCATGAGTTGCATAGTTTACTTCATGCGTCTTTAATTTTCTAGATTCATAACCTATTACAAAACCATATTTTGTTAACACGCCTCCCAATCCTTCCTTGCACGCATCTATGAATACTACAAAGTCACCGTAAGGATCAACCACCTTTAGAACAGGAGCTGAGGTAAGCAACTGTTTCAGCTTCGCAAAACTATCTTCACACTTGGATGTCCAAATAAACATGACTTCCTTTCTCTTAAGGGATGTGATAGGATGAGCCACTTTGTAAAATACTTCGATGAATTTCTGATAGTATCTGGCTAATCCCATAAAAGAGCGGACATCGCTTACATTTTGGGGAGTAGGCCAGTGCATTATAACCTTGATCTTATCAGGATCCACCGCAATACCTTGGGTTGATATTATGTGACCCAAATATTGTATTTGGTCTTTGTAAAAATCACATTTAGTTAACTTTGCATATAACTAATTTTCCCTTAGGACTTGCAACACTAACCTTAAATGTTCATCATGTTCACTTTCATTCTTTGAGTAAATGTGTATGTCATCAATAAACACCACAAAAAACGTATCCAGTTACTTACTGAAATTATTATTCATAAGGCAGATGAACGTGGCAGGTGCATTCGTCAAACCACATGGCATCACCACATATTCGTAATGTCCATAAGGCACCACACAGAATGGACACCACATAAGGCACCACATAGAATGACTCTAGAATAGGGTTAGGAACGCAATCGGCCAGTCTAGGAGTTGTTGGACAGAGGATTGATCAGAGAGAGTCTAATCCCATGTTTGGTACCAACTGTACTAGCACCGAAGAAGGGTGGATAATGGGGGATGTGTACAGACTCCTGAGCTATCAACAAGATCATGATCAAGTATAGGTTTCCATTTCCAAGGATGGACGACTCAATGGATTATTTGAGTGGAGCGAGATACTTCACCAAGATTGACCTAAAGAGTGGGTATCACTAGATCAGGGTCAGAGAAGGCAATGAATGGAAGACAACCTTCAAGATGAAGGATAGGCTATATGAGTGGTTAGTCATGCATTTTGGATTGACTAATGCACCCAGTACGTTCATGCAGTTGATGAACCAAGTAATGAATCCATTCTTGGGAAATTTCATTTTAGTGTATCTCGATGACATCTTGATATTTAGTCTAACCAAAGCCGAACATTTGGAGCACATTCAACAAGTATTGCGGAAGCTGCAGGAAGAGAAGTTGATGGTTAACCTGCAGAAGTGCTTCTTCATGAAGGAAGAATTGGTGTACTTGGGATTAGTAATCTTGTGTAAAGGGTTAGTGATGGACCCAAAGAAGGTGAAGTCTATATTGGAGTGGCTAGAGCTGACAAGCACGACAGAAGTGCAAATTTTTCATGGACTTTCTAGTTTCTACAGGAAGTTCATCGGAGGATTCAGTCGAATATGTGCACCTTTGATGGAGTGCATGAAGAAAGGGGAGTTCAAATGGACGGAAGCTGCGAAGAAATCCTTCGACAATTTGAAGCAGAAGGTGACAGAGATCCTAGTGTTATCTCTCCCATATTTCAACAAAGTTTTCCAAGTCGATTGCGATGCGAGTGGAATGGAAATTGGCACAGTGTTGAGTCAAGAGGGTGGACCAATTGCATTCTTCAGTGAAAAGTTGGATGAAGCAAAGCGAAAATATTCAGTCTACAACCATGAGTTCTACGTTATTGTCCAAGCATTGAATAAGTGGGAGCATTATTTGTTTCCCAAGGAATTTGTGTTATACACAGATCATCAAGAATTGAGGTACTTGAATACTCAGTCGAAGTTGAACCAGTGACACATGAGGTGGGTTGAATTATTGCAGGGATATACCTTCATGTTTCAACATAAGTCGGGAAAGTCGAACGAGGTTTTCGATGCGCAGAGTCAAAGAGTTGCATTGCTGAACACAATGACAGTTCAGGCAACGGGAATAGAGTCGGTGAAGACAGAGTATGAGACGAACGAGGATTTTACGAAAGCATGGAAGGCTAGTCGTGAACCGTGGAGTGTCGACAAGACTCCATACTTGGATTATTTTATCCAAGAAGGATACCTATTCAAGGGACAACAGTTGTGTATTCCCATAGGATCCGTGAGAGAGGACCTAATCCGAGAAATGCATAGTGGTGGATTAGCAGGTCATTTTGCAATCGACAAGACCAAATCGTTGGTCGAAGAAGAGTATTATTGTAAAGGAATGAAGACAGATGTCGGGAAGTGGGTATGACAATGTCTATTTTTCCAATTGGAAAAAGGAAAGTCTAAATACGGGGATGTATGCACCATTACTAGTGCCGAATACCCCATGGGATCACCTGAGCATGGATTTTGTGCTAGGATTTCTGAAGACACAGAAAGGTAACGACTCAATATTTGTGGTAGTCGACAGATTCTCAAAGATGGTGCACTTTATTCCGTGTCAAAATACAAGTGATGCCACAACCATTGTTGTACTATTCTTCAAGGAGATAGTCAGATTGCATGGGTTGCCGAAGAGTATAACATTGGACAAAGATACCAAGTTTATGGGGCATTTATGGAGAGATCTGTGGAAGAAGCTAGAAATGAAGTTGCAGTTTAGCTCAGCATACCATCCGCAGACTGATGGACAAACCGAGGTGGTGAACAAAATTTTGGGAAACCTTCTAATATTTTTTACGGTTGACAGACCCAAGCAGTGGGAGAACGTGTTGGCACAAGCAGAATTTGCATACAACAATTTTGTGAATTGGTCGACATGCATGATCCCATTCCATATTGTTCAAGGACGAAGCCCACATGGTGTGGTGGATTTGGTTGCAATACCAATGGAGATCAGGAAGAGTGCATATGAAGAATCATTTGCAGAGCATATGAAGTAAGTACATGAATATGTATGCAAGTGCATTGAAAGGAGCAACGTGGCATATAATTTGAGTGCCGATGGGAAGAAGAGGATACAACCATTAAATGAGGGAGGCTTATTCTATGTGCACTTGAGGAAAGAGAGGTTCCCGACAGGAACATACAACAAGCTGAAGCTGAAGAATATTGGACCATGTAAGATCTCCTACGTTCAATGTCTCAGATATGTACAAGTATGAAGAATGTTCAACATGCAACAACGCGGAAGTGTCGAATCTCGACTGGACAAGGAAAATTCCAGATCGACAAGAAGAAGAGATCGTCGTAGTACTAGAGGGACGCACGCGGAGTTCGTGGAAGAAATAATATTTAGTCTGATGGTGAGATGATGAATTAAAGGGGGCGACATGGATTTCAGAATAAGAATACAGAAGACTGACATAACAGTCAATTTATTTTTCACCTAGGGCAACTGATGCAGGAGCATCAGAGCCTAGGAGAAACAGTCGAAGTTGATCAACATAGAACCGATCAAAGGGATTGTCGACGACCAATGGTGCGAGGAAGACTGGAAGTTGAAGCCAGGAAATCGAGTAGGAAGCTGTCGAAGTATGGTCGACAGAAGCGGAAGTCAAGGGATTCAGAAGTCGACTAGTTATCGAACTTCAACACCTACGAAAGTGGCAAAGGACAAGCGTCGAGGATGGGGCAGATTGGCAGCCGTGGAGACTAAGTGAAGCCGACAGGTTAAGTCGAGGACTTACAGAGTGCATAATGGTCGACATGTCGATGAGGACAGTGATACCTGACCAACTACTGTTACAAAGTTAGAAAGACGCAGAGCTCAAGGCAACATTTGTTGTGAGTTGTTGAGGAAGTTAAAGGTAATTAAGAAGGTGGTTGAGACAAGAACAGGTGTCACCACAAGAGGAGGTTGTGCAGGCACGATCAGGGATGCTGAAAACTGTAGGTCTGGAGGATCAAGTAGATTTGACGGACAAAGAGAAGGACGTCTCTGGGAATCCAGTTAGATTGTACCTCGAGAACAACCGCAAAGCAAAGTAGAATATGGGTGCAAAGGAACAGAGAGGGGGATTGCTCATTCATTCTTTGTTCAACAGAGGATCGAGACAAGGATAGGATCACACACAGAGAGACACACACTGATTAGAACAGAGTGCGACATCTATACATTATAACAGGCTAAGGCTGACTTGTTTTATTTTACTTTGTATATACCATTGTAACCGATTCAAGTAATAGAATCTAACTTCTTGGCATTCAGTTCAGATCTAGTATTTGTGAGCGCGTGTATGTTGTGTTTTATTTTTAAGCAAGAAGGCCCAACCGAGCCCAACCTTGCGCCATTTTCTTCGAAATGCATTCTTTTGAGTGATTTCATCTTCTATGGCGGTAGAAGTATGAAACTTTCCTTTCCACTTTGCTCTGCAATCTCTTGAGAAATGGCCTTTCTTGTTGCAATTGAAGCATCTAGATTTTGACTTATCAAAGCCTTTGTTTAACTCCTTCTTCTTTGAATGAGAGAACTTATTTTGGAAGAAGGGTTTTTTTCCTTTCTTCATTCTTTCCGTAAGGGAAATATTTTCTTCTTTGATGCACACTGACTTGCTTTGGATTCGCCCCTCCTCTTGGAGGTAGTCATGCCACAAGATTTTGAAGTTAGGTTGTACCTATCGACCATTTACCGTAGCCAAGAATGTCTCCCATGAGGATTGGAGACCATCAATAGCGGTTTGGAGAAGATCATCTGCATCCACCACTACTCCAATACTAGCAAGTTGATCTCTTACCAGAGAGATATTGGAGAAGAAGGAGGCCATTGTCTTATATGTCTCTATCTTTAAGTTCCTAAGCTTATTCTTCAATGACCTCTTTTAACACGGGGCCTTCTTCTCATATATATTCATCAATGTATCATAACATTCTTTCACGGTCTTCAACGTTGTGATCATGGGCATGAAGTTATCTTTTACTGAATCATAGATGATCTATTTAGCCTTAGCTTGATTCTTCTTGAAGTTGATGCACCCTGCATTATATGTAGGCTCTTCCACCACAGTGGATACATAGTCATCCAAGTCATGTTCCTGTAGAATGTTGAGAATCCTATCCTTCCAAGTGTTGAAATTTGAGGTGCCCTCAAGACGGTCTTTCGTTCGTACAGAAATTGATTCCACAGTCTTCAAATTTTGTGCTCAACTTCTCAAGATCAACATAGGCTCTAGTTGGCATGAAAAACTAAGATCCTTAACACCCTGAGCTCTAATACCATGTTGAAATTTGGTTGAGCTTTGATATTTAATTCTTTTAGATGCAGAGACTTGAAGAAATGAAACAATTCAATCCATGAAATTCATACAACCATAACACAAGATATACCCTGGGGAAAATCCTCAAAATTATGAGAAAAAAACCACAACAATTCTTCTCATTATAATATAATAGATAGCATAGAATGCTTTCTTTTATAACATTGTAGATTGCTTTCAGAAGATAATACATCACCAAACTTCTTGGTGAAGATACAGAAGCAATATAGAAGAGAGATCAATCGGATGTGTGCCCAACACAACAATAATAAGCATGGAAAATACCCTACACAAAGAGAAGTCCCTTACCTTCAATGGGGAAGAGAATTCGCTTCACACTGGATTCAACAATCCTGTATAGCATATTTATACATTCTTCTCTTCTATTTTTAACTTATAACTTCAGGATGAACTCTCCCTCAATCGGATGTGTTCCCAACACAACAATAATAAGCATGAAAAATACCCTGCACAAAGAGAAGTCCCTTACCTTCAATGGAGAAGAGAATTCGCTTCACACTGGATTCAACAATCCTGTATAGCATATTTATACATTCTTCTCTTCTATTTTTAACTTCTAACTTCAGGATGAACTCTCCCTCAAAATGGATGTATTAATATTGCATGGAGTGGTGCACCCCACTTCTCATGTAGTGCTTCATCTCATTGAGCTGTCACTTAGGATGAACTTTCCTCTTAACTGAAAGCATTCCCACTTAGTTATGTGGCTAACTTAAGTGTCGGCATGCAAGTGTCACAACTCACATGTCATCTTTTAGTTTAGCATAAGTGTCATCATGCAATAACACTTAGTTAACTAGATCTTCTCTTTAACTGAAGTGTCGTCTTTTAGTTTAACTAAATTGTAAATACTTTAGTTAACTAGTCCCTTTTATTTAACACTTAGTTAAATGAAATCATGCTGGTTGATTTTATTTAAGTGACCACTGTGAGTTCTTCAGTTAACTAAGACATATCTTTAACCGATGTTTTAACTAAAGCATTGATACTTAACTGAAGCTTTAATAATTTGAGTTCTCTTTAATTACTTGAAGTGACTACATGGGCATATTCGAATTCTCTTGATTTCTATGTTTTATATTTTATTTATTTATCTCTTACTGCATGGTCAGTATGTGGTAACTTTAATTATCCATCACATTACATTATACTAAGAAGAATTATCGAATGTTGTGATCATATTATATTATTCTAGGCCAAATGATCATATGCTAAAGTAATTCACTTTAGAGGTGATCAATCTCTAAAGGAGACTTAATAGCAATCTGGTGATCATGGTTAATAATATATCATGCAACATTAAAGTCTTTTAACAAGTAAATCATGACCTTTATACTGAAGGTCCACCTCTATACAGGAGGTCCACCTCATGGATACCTTTATACAGAAGGTTCACATGATAATCATGACTTGATACACACAAGTCCATAGCCTTGTCCAACAGGACTTTACAACATCATTACCTTGATCAATTACCTCTATACGGGAGGATAACCTTTACATAGAAGGCAATCAAAGTGCTCACCTCTATACAAGAGGATCAATATTGACTACACAAGATTGGTTTGGAGAATGTCTCTTGATGATGTATATTTAACAGAGGGGTCTTCTTGAAGCGATGCCCAATTTAAGTTGTTGGTTAGCTTGGAGAGTGGGAATTGGAAATCAGGTTTTTATTGGATCTGATCCAATTGTTGGTTGTGATGTTAAATTATCATCTGATGTTATTGATCATTTGAAGAATTTTAGTTTCAGTTTCTTGTCTCATATTAGGAACCTGACGCTAAATTTTAAATGAAATTAACTATTGTTTTCATTCATATGTTTTGGGTTTGATTGGTAACAATGCAGTTGAATGGAATAATTATAATAAAGGTGTTGTTCAATGTGGTATTGGATTGTCTGACTGAGAAGATCAATTATTATGGTCAGTGAATACGTCTTCTTGTCAGGTTTTTGTTCCTTTATCATATAAGGCAATATATCTTGACTTTGTTCTACCGAAGAAAAATGGTGGTATAGTTTTACTTGGAAGTGGGATACACCATTGAAGATTATTTTATTTTGTTGGATGGCCTTTCAGAAAAAAATATTGTTGGGTGAGAATTTGATTAAGAGGGGATATTATGAACCCTTTTTATGTCCTATGTGTCATGTCGAGGAGGAAATAACAAAACATTTAATTGGTGAGGGCATTTTTCTCAAAAGGTTTGGTTCGAAAAATGTCGTTTGTTAAAGATCATATGAAACCTAAAATATGTGTTCCATTGAGGATAACTTCAAGAGATGGGTTTCCTTGGAGAGGTCGTTTACAAATCACCCTTTTATTTTTCATATGATGTATATGGAAATATATAAACAAGATCATTTTTGAATAAGCACATTGGAGTCTCTATGGCTTCACAACTAAAATTGTTGGCAAGTTCAAAGAATTTCAAAAACAATATCTTGAGGATAATGTGAGTCCTTTAACATATCCTTCTTTTTCTGATGACATTCTTGTGGTTTTTTTAGACGGAGATGCACAAGAAAATCATTGTGGGTCTGGAATGGTCATTACAATTAAGAAGGGTCATTTTTTCTTAGATTAAGATGGACTGCGGATTGGGTACAAACATAAGATCCAAAATCTTGGCTCTTTGGGACTTATTAGTTTTTTCTTTAAGATGGAACATTTTGTCTTTGCAGGTGGTAGGGGATTCATGCATGATTTGGGACTAGGAAACCGGATGTGCTCGGTAACAAGTGATGATTTTGGACCCTTGGAATTTCAGGATTCGTGAGCTACAAATTCATTTTCAGTTTCTCTCCTTTAAACATATATATATATATATATATATATATATATATATATATATATATATATATATAGATATATAATAATTCAAGGGTAGATAGCTTATCTAAGAAGGCAATTAGGAACATTGAAGGGTATTTTTTATGAATAGTATAAGGATAAATCCTTGATATCTTTTGGTTCTTTTCAAGCATATCGAGATAGTTGTTTTGTGGTCTAACAATTTATACAACTTGACAAGAACTTTATACTCAAAATGAGAACTCTAAACCTAAAAACTCATATTTTTGCATAAAAAACACCAAAAATCAACCCCAAATAAAAAAGTGGCACTTCCTGTAGCACCACTTTTTTGTTGTTGTTAAAAATACAAACATTGACCAAAATAATTCTTATTGATGTTTACAAAAACCTTAAAATCAAGCCCTAAATTGAAAACTAATGCTATTGGTAGCACACTTTTTCAAAAAATGGCATTACTATATCATTTTATCATTATTATTAACTCTATTAGTAACACTGTATAAAACTTGCACTTAGTTAAACAAAAATTATTCAAGAAATTATTTCACCACTATTTCCATATAAAATAAAAGAGTTTATGATCATATTCATCATAAAATAAAAGAAATTAAATTTTATTCACCATATTTAAATTTTATTAAATTATGATCATATTCATAATAAAAAAACCTACCCTAACCCCAATCCCCTACCCCCTCTCCCCCCTCCCCCTCCCCCTCCACACTCTCCCCCTACCCATCCCCCTCATCCATCCCATGGATAGCCTTTTGGGCGTTCAAGGGGCGACAACAGTGCTCCCTCGTGTGCCCAAACTGTTCCCTAATGAGGCACTCGATTCTCAAAATCGAGTTGCCCCGTTGGGTGGCCTTTGGGGCGCACGAGAGGCAGTTGCGATGCTCCCGCATGTGCCGAAAGGACCTCCCGAGGGCTGCCCAAGGGGACAATTTGATTCTCAAAATCAAGTTGCCCCCTTGGGCAGTCCTTTGGGTGCATGAGGGAGCAATGTCGCCACCCCTTGTGCGCCCCAAGGACTGCACCCTTAAGTGGCCCTTTGGAGCTCAATTCTTAGAATCAAGTTGCTCCCTTGGGTTCCCTTGGGGCGCATGAGGGGAAGCAGTTCCGCTCCCTCAATCGCCCAAAGGGTCACCCAAGGGGGAAACTAGATCATGAGAATCTATTGGGTCAGCCCAGGGGACAAATTGATTCTTAGAATCAATATGCCCCCTTTGGCCACATGAGGGGACTGCATCGCCACCCCTTATTCGCCCCAAGGATTTCACCCTTGTGAATCCCTTTGGGCATACAAGGGAGCGATGCAGTTGCCCCTCATGCACCCAAAGGGATACCCATGAGGTACAAGTACGGGGAGAGCATAGAGGGGGAGGTGGAGGGGGAGTGGCATGGGGAGGGGAGGGGCAGGAGGAAAAGGGAGTGGGGTCAAGGGGAGGGGATAGAGGGGGCGACGGATTGGGGTTAGGGTAGTTTTTTTATTAATTTTATTAATTTTTAATTTTTAATTTTTTAATTTTTTTTTTAATTTTTTTCTTTTCTTTTTATTAATTTGTTTTAACATGTGTTTTTTAATTTTTTATGATTTTTTTTTATAAATTTTAAATATTTTAAAAATATTGTGTTTTTTTTTTGTATGTCTCTCTTATCTATCTATCTATCTATCTATCTATATATAATTTTGTTTACTTTTTGTTAAAAAAAATTGTTTGATGATTTTTAATAAATTTTATAAAAACAAAATTTAAAATTTTATATTTTTACTTTTTGGAAATAAAATTTAATTTTTTTATCATTTTATTTTTTCCATATTTTTTTAATTTTAATTTTTTTACTTTGTTATGCCACGTCCTTTTGGACTATGAGGAAGAGCTCTTCTATTCCCCGAAGACCTCTTTGGGCGCCCGAAAGGATGCCCCAATGGATGATGCAATTCTTAAGAAAATCTCAAACTTGACAAAAAATTTATAAGATATTTTTGTAATGTTTTTACTGTAAGATTTTATTTTGAGAATAAGTATTATGTTTTTAATACATCATCTACAAATATATAGTATATTTTTGTTGAGTTTATGTGAATCATTACTTTTATGAAAATACTGTTAAATAGTATCATTTTTATACACAAATAGGTGAAAATATATTAAAAATAGTTTGGAATGTCTTTATTTTTTCTTTTTGTTGTTGTTGCAAATTTGCCCAAAAAATGACTTATTTAAGAGAAAAGTTTAAAGAAAAAACTTCCAAAATGTATATATATTTTTCATTTTAACTATTCTAAATGTTAAAAAAAATTAAAAATACATATGTTTTTTAATTATAACTAGCTACTAAATGTGTTTTTTTTGTAAAATTTGAAAAAACACATTTATAAAAAATTATAGTTTTTTATGAGCAAGAAATTTCAAAATTTCAAAATTGCAAAAAATGTCTTAAAATGAAAAATGGTGCTACCAATATACACACTTCTTGAAACAAGAGTAAAAGCAGCTACTAAAATTTACCTCCAAAAAACAAAAACAATGTCGGGTTCTCATCAAGTTGTATAACATGTTGTCTATTGTCGTGCAATAGTTATCGTTGGAGTCATATTTTATGTATTTTGGTTGTCACTGATAAGACCTAGTTGATAAACAATGTCATTAGTGTTGGTGGGAGAAAACAATTGATGAACTGTCTTAGGTTTTTTCTCTTTCTATGGTGATAAGAACAATTTGTTATCGATCTAATTGCACTATGTAATATTATCTTTGATTCTCTTATGAATATCAAGTAACAGAGTATTTTTTCTACTTGAAAAAAATGTATATATTATGTCTTATTATTTGTTAATATAATAATAATAATAATCTAATTTTGAGGTCATACCTAAGTTTAGATATCAAATTGGTGTATGAGGTCTCTTTATTTGTGGGACAATATACTCATTTAGCATAATGATTTGACTTTTCTGCGGAGGTGTACATACCCTCCTTGGACCTCTTACGAAGAAACATGTGTTCTTAACCATTAGAACCATTCAAATTTTATAATATATTTTTATCTCTTTTGAAAAAAAGTTACTATATGTATATCCTCTTTATATAATTGTGTTAAATTATATCAATTATATTTTGAATTTCATTATTTTATAGGGATTTTTGTTAAATTATATCAATAATATTTCCAATTTCAATTAAAGTGCAATCACCATTAGTGTCATTAAGATTGTTTTGTTTTATTGATTTGTTTTTATTATGTATTCATGTATAAAGGGATCCTACACTTATATCAAAAACTACATGAATTGATAAAAACATAGCTTGTATATGAAATCAATAGAAAATGCATTTGTTCACATACTCTATGAGTAGGATAGATTTATATATATATATATATATATATATATGTGTGTGTGATTTTGAGAGGATAACAACCTCTATGCTATCCTGCAAAATCTATTTCTTGAGGAGAAGGGGACCACAACTCAACTGCATCGAAAAAAAGATTCAAAATTAAACAAAATGGTTTAGGTTGGCGAGGATATGGATCACGGTTTAAAATGGTTTAGGTCGGAGAGGATATGGATCATGGCGTAAAATGCTCTTGTAACAGATTGTTTTGTATTTTAAAGTATCGTTCAATTTAAACCCATGACGATACATAAATATATATTAACAAATAATATATATTCACATAAAATGGAATATTTATTAATATATATTTATATGTACATTATATAAACAAATTATCATTTAATTAATATTTTAAAATAATATTTTTCCTTTTTTATTTTTACAATTATTTAATATTTTAAAATAACATTTTTAATTTTTATATTAAAAATTTGTATAAAAAATATTGTTTTTAATTTGTATAATTATCATTCAAATTTGTATATTCTTTGTATTGATTTAAAGGTATAAACACGGGAATTTTATTGATCATTCATTATATTAATTTATATTAAAAAGAGTAATTTGTGTTGTATTTTATTTAAAGTTTAAATTTCTATTATATTAAAATAAATTTAATTTCCATGTTATTGCTTTAAAAATGTAAACATCCAAAGTATATTGGTTGTTAAATCTAGCATGGAATTCCTGCTTTTTATATTTTATATTATGTGAAATTTATGTTTTATATTAGTTTTATTAAAATGAGTTTAATTTAACTTACAAAGTATCCACATTGTAGATTTGAGGTTGTCGAATCATCCTAAGATGTTGATGTTGTATTGTAATTTCTACATATAAATGAGTTTAGTGTAAATTGAAAATCAGCAATAAAACAAGTGAATCTCCTTTTGGTAATTC
>BSBM01000436.1:275000-285000 GCA_027924585.1 Larix kaempferi
CATTGCGCAACATATACAACAATAAAACATTGATAGCGACAAGAAAACATAGCATCATTCAGGGATATTGCATATTGCATTCCTCATAGGAAAATAAGAAAAACACTATTGTTTTGCTCAGAACCTCATCATATCATATTTATCATTGCACCAAAAACTGCAAATACAACAAAATAGTCCTTCTATTACATACCCGGATACAACCAACATTCAATAACCACAATGGATGTTTAGACACAAGGACTTTCTACATCCTCAATTCTATTCATTTCTAATGCTTGTAACACTACATCTATTTATAGGCTTGCGCCTTTACATTGCTTGTCCACTTTCTAACTACTTTCTAACCAACACTCTAAACTATATGACCAAAAATCCATATATTGCATCCAAAATAGCCCAAAACCCTCAAACTGTGGTTTAATTGACCCAAAAACCCGCAAACTACAGTTCACAATGCCCAAAAATGCATTAAGTATTCTCCACTTGCACTCTACTTTTCGCCTTTCATGGTGTCTTCTGTCTGTCGCAGCATCCGCGATGTTGACTCATCAACCTACCTACCAACATGCCCCCAACACAATCTTGTGGCTCGCCCTCGAGCCACGTCAGCATGACATGGTGTACTCGCTTGCAGTCAGCCAGAAATATTCGTACTACTGCTGGATTTTTTGAACATGTTGCATGATTGTTGTAGTAGTCTCTTGGCACTCAGACAAATCTTGCGCGATGGGGTGGTCAACCAGGCGCTCACCCACTTTCTTTTGTCCTTCCTGTACCTCCTGAAATGCAGAAATTACCTTCTCGCTAAAATTTGCGTTGATGTCTTGAAATTCATCCAACTATGCAGCGTGCTTCTTCTAATGCTCCTCAGCCTTGGCGACACACTGCTGCAACTCTCTCAGTTCCGCTGATTTGGTGACTTAAGCTATCGATGACAACGCTTTCATGGATGCCTTCAGCATGGCAAGCTATCCTTCGGCCTCTTGGCATAACTTGGTTAGCTGCTTGAGTTGTTTGTCCTGGATGATACTTCCCCAGAATAACGCGGTCTCGGTAGTGATCATTGTTGTTTCTTTCTCCACCTCGCCTAGCGGGGTTTCCAACTCCTCGATGGCGGAATTGTGTGCTGCGACAGTTTCCTTTGGTGTGGCTGGCTGGATCACATAAGTTAGGTTGGCATTTTCATTCTAAATATTGACAATGACATCCCCGAGTCGCTTTGTTCACTCAACCGAAATCAATGCCTCGGTAGGCTCCAACACATGCTGGAAAGCGTCTGCAATGGCCTCTTCCAACTGCACTTGACTACCCCATAGAGAGGCCTTTTCTATCGTCAACCAATCTTGCTCCTTCTTCAGCTCCTCTACCATGCTAGCATTCTCCGCTTTCAGCTGGTCTACTTGGCTCTACAACTTAGTGACCAAATTCTCTACTGCTGTGGCTTTTTCCTTGGTCACATCCACTTCTGTCTGTGCTGCCTCCTTGTGCATGTGCGATTGCGATAATTGACTCTTGATATCCTGTACTCTGTCTGCTAGTTCCTGACCGACAAATGTTTGTATCTACACCAACGCCTGTGATGAAAGCACATCGATGTTGACAAACAACTCCTGTATTTGTTTTGGCGAAGCCTGGAAACCGACATCGTCAGTCACAACCGTAATCGGGGAAATTTGGACATTCCGGACCTGTGGCTTAGTGTGGATTGTGCCAACTGTCTGCACAGTGGCTACCTCTGGTTCCTTCTTCAAAACTATGTCACATAAGGAATCAAGGCAGGCTGTGACTGCATGAAACCCTTCTTCCATTGTCGCCATCATTACGCGAGCTGCCACATTGGTTGTGTTGGTGAAAAACACTATCAGTCGTCCCAATTGTGTTTCTGTCATAGGGGATGCCCCACTATTCATACCATAATCATGACGCGCCTTCATTCTTCCCTCCTCAAGCTCACAATCGATCTCATCATCCATGTGCGTCTGCGTGGATTCTTGATCTGAATTGTGGTGACTTTGCCAGTCATGCACGGGGGGTGGATCAATTGGTCCAACCGCTGAAAGTCCCGCAGCGAGCTCTGCCATACTAACTGGTTCCCTCCATTCAATAGACCAATCATTGACAATGTTGTCCAACTCGGCTTCAGACAATTTATACTGTGTCAACAACCATTTCTTCACTGGGTCACATCACAATTGCAATCGGTTTATATTTCCTCACAATGTCTTCAGATAAACGAGGTAACCTCGTGGATGCTACCTACAACATCTCCCAATAGAGCCAAAACTGTGTGGCATACTCCTTGAGTCGCTCAGGTTCTTGTACCCACCACAAATTTTGATACTGCGCCCCCTTCCGTTATTTAGTAGCAGTAACTTCCATGGCCCGGTAGGTGTCAGGTTCCTTCCAGGAAACAAGCGCAATTAAAATCAAGAGCCAGCTATATGTGAATGCTCCCTTCCCTTCTTGTACCGCTACTGCATCCTCCGCCAACTAGTTCAACAAAAACAGTGACCATTTCATCAATATGCCTTTTGCGCACTGCTCCGCACATGCCACGACCCCCGAATTACACTGGTTGGGTCGATTCTTCTAGAACACTATTCAACTCAATATTTTTGCACCAGTGAACATCGCCTTATCATTAATACTGCTGGTGTGATAGGCGCGACCGTCGGGTTCCAATCCATAGTGAGCTATGAGTCGCTTTGCTAACTTTCAGTCATTTTCTTTTCCTTTAAAGTATTGTGAAGGGTCTGGCCCATCCTTCAGTAATCCCGTGATCTCAGCAACCAAATCAACCATGACTGGAATTGGTTTGTCTAACCACAATGTCCCACTGTGGAAACAGACCAACAACTGCTTCACACATGCATTAACCTCACTCAATCGCCCAAAGTGTGGCATATTGATGAGTCCGAGTTTGTGGAATCGACTTCTCGTCAATGTGCGTTCTTGGCTCATAGGGATCCGCCGTAATGTCCTTGAAGGCTAGCATGTCATGGTCTTCGTATCACATGCGCATCAATTCCGACACAATATCTTGAGTGCACTTCATTCTTGGAGGTAGCGCTGGCATCCGAACGAGATGTTTATGGTTTTTGGAGGGTAGCTTGGGTGGAATATTAGGCTGACAAGGGGACACATATCCATGGAAATCCACAGGAGATACCCCTTTCCAAGCGCTCGTTTCCACAACTCCACAGCTCGACTGTCCCACCTATGTTGGAATTGCCTCAAAAACAGTGGCAGACAACCTGAGCTACCGTTTACTTTGCGGGGACTCGGACTACTGGCTCCTCCTCCTCTTTTTGGTGATAAACAATGAACCCATCGGCATGCTGGAGACTTCTTCTCCAATATTAACATCTTCTTCAACCGTTATGGGGATGGTGGGTGATTCAACTTCATTCAAAATATCCACCATATCCGGTTCATCCGGCATTCCACACCAGGGCCTCTCCTGTTTCAACAGTTCTACACCCTTTGACTCAAAGGAACTTTCTCAACTAACTGTTAGCAACCGAACAATACCTAGCTCAGCTATGCAACTTAACAATGCACTACCCAACTCAACAATGCAACACGAAATGCTACTGCTCACTCTTCACAATGGTCCCTTCCGACTAGGGTCGACCACTTCTTATAGCGCCGAATCGGTCCCTTAATCATCATTACCAAATCAAGACTTAATTACCCGAATCCGTCAGCAATCTTGTCATTCCATCGGTCATATTTTCCATTAATGCCCATCATCTCAACATGCGTCGTTAATTAACGACATTTATTGCAGATTTGACCTGCTCGCGGCCCCGCAGTCATCGTAGCATGGTCTTCCTAGTGTGATTTCTTCATGTCTTCCTATGCATCCCTTCTCCACTAGTGTGCCATCCTGTCAACAATTATCCTGCATTTTTTTTTTAACCGCAATGCCTTTAAGCATTGTGCAGTTCATTGCTCGTCTTGTACAGCTTCAACCCGCTACCATTGATCAGTTTTGGTAGCTTCATTCCATCTAACGGCTGCAGCTGTACTGCAACTCCAAACGTTATGCAACTAATGAGATATGGTCCTAGCCAATGCATCTGTAACTTCCGTGGATGCTTCATGAACTTGCTGTCATACAACAACACCAAATCACCTTGCTGAAACTACTTGTTTTTTATATGGCGATCATGCCAATGTTTCTGCCTATCCTTCTCCACACACTGGTGAAATCCTGCGATAAAGCGATCTTTCTCAAGCTGTACGAGCTGCTCCAAGCATTCAGCCAACGTTGCATCATCATTCGTGCATGTCGCTGCTGTTATTCATAGACTGGGAACAATGTATTCCATAGGCATAACTGCCTCCTACCCATATACCAACTTGAAAGGTGTCTATCCTATCAAACATTTTCAAGTGGTGCGATACGCCCACAACACTGTTGGAACCTTCAAATCCCATTCGTCGCAACTTGCGTTGCATACTTTGGTAAGCGCATGCTCCAATACTCTATTAAATGACTCCATTGTTCCGTTGTCCTACGGATGATACGAAGTACTCTTCCTGTGTTGTATCTGGAGCTCCTGAACCATGTGATTAATGAAGTGTCTCCCTTGGTTGCTCATCAATATCTTTGGACAACCAAACCTGGTAACAATGTTCTCAAACAAGAACAGTGTTGTGGTTGCAGCGGTACAATCTACAACTAGTGCGGCCTTTTCCCACCTTGTCAAATACTCGATCGCAGTAATGATGCAGTGTGCACTGGTTTTCTTCCCAGGTGGGTTGATTGGCCCCATAAAGTACACATCCCATTTGTCGAATGGTTGTAACGTCATCTGTGGTACCAATGGCATCTCATACCTCCTAAATGGTTTACCAGTTCATTGACAAACATCACAAGTCTGAGCATAATCTGTCGCATCATTGTGAAGTGTGGGCCACCAAAGTCCTGCATGCAGCACCTTCCTCGCAGTGGCGCGACCTCCATAGTGCCCACCAACAACACTCCCATGCGCTTCTGCCAAAATCTGTCCTTGTTCATGAGGCAAAACATAAGATCTCATCTGGTCCTAATTTATACAACTCGCCCGCGATCAACTAGAAATCTGCGGCCTTAACCACTAGCTGCTTCTTCTGCGTTGTAGACAACTCCTTAGGTGCAGTTCCTATGGTTAAAAATTGAATTCTCTCTTCGTAGTAATCGTCCTCCATCTCCACGCGGAAGATTTGTCCATCCAACATCCCATCCTCTATATTTGTCGGTTCCTCCTCTGTCTCGATCCGTGACAAGTGATTTGGACTTGCATTCAAGTGACCGAGCTTCACAATGACCTCTAAATCAAACTCTTGGAAGAGAAGTATCCAATGGCATATCTTCACCACCAACAAACGCTTATTGACCAGATACTTTAAAGTAGAGTGGTCTATGAACATCTTGAAGTGACTTCCCAACAAGTAATGTCGAAACTTCTGCAGCGCATACACCATCGCTAGACCCTCCCTCTCTTTCGTGGTGTAGTTTCTTTCCACAGATGATAGCTTCTGACTCGTGAAAGCAATCGGATGATCCAAATCTCCTTCGTCGAGCTGCACAAGCACTACTCCCAACGCAATTGATGACGCATCCACATGGACGTGGAACTCCTTACTCCAATCCGGAAATACCAATATAGGTGTTGAAGGCATATTAGCTTTCAAGGTCTCAAAGCTTACCTGACATTCTGGACTCCACAAAAAGACCACATCCTTTTTCAGTAACTTCTCCATAGGGGCTGTGATCGTAGCATATCCACGGATAAACTTGCGATAATACCCGATATGTCCCGACATTTTCCTCAACTGCTTCACCATGGTAGGTGGTGGCAAACTCACAATTAGCGCAATCTTTGTTGGGTCAACCAACAATCCTTATTTGCAAGCAATATGCCCAACAACATCACGAAGGGTGCGCAAAAAATACATTTCTTCAAATTCAGCGAGATCTGGTGTTGGTGACATCTCTCCAACATCAGTCGCAAATTTTCCAAATGATCGCTGATCAATCCATAGATTGTCCAATCATCCATGTACACCTGTAGAAACTTCTGGATGAAATCCCTGAATGCGGCGACAACAACTCGGGAAAACACCGTAGGAGCATTTTTGAGCCCAAATGGCATGACAGTGTACCGAAAACATCCCCACTCCATCACAAATGTGGTTTTATGGTGATCTTCTTTCGCAATCTTGATTTGGTGGTAGTTGGAGAACCCATCCATGAAAGAATACATCTCTTGATCGCCTACGCCTTTGAGGACCTCATCAATGAAAGGCGTCGAAAATGGATCATACATGCACGCATTTTTCAACTTCCTTAGGTCGACACAAATGCGCACTTCCCCTATCTTCTTGTCCTAAACTACCATAGGGTTGATCCACTATGATTCTTCAACAGGTTCTATGATGCCAGCATCCAACATGCGATCTACTTCTGTTTTAACTCTTTCCTTATGTCGCGGATTCAGGCAATATGGTCTCTGTCTGACTGGTTTAGCGTCAGGATTTAATGGAATTTTCATCTCGCCGAATTCTCCCAGTATTCCCTTCATCTCAGAAAAATTTGTAGGAAATAAATCATGGAATTCATGCAGAAGATAGGTGATCTTTGATATCATCTCCTCGTCCCAGTAATCCCCGACATTCATGAATTTTGGGTTTTCCGGTGACCCAATGTTGACCTTTCGAAGCTTCAATGGTTGGTTTACCATATCTGTTGGCACATCCGGTGCTGCAACACCTCGACTTCCTTTTGTCTCTGGGATGTTGACGTTTCTTGGATCATCATCTGTCGGCCCTCCAGTGATGTTATAACACTCCATCAACGATTGCATCTGACAATGTGTCATAAGAAACTAGATCTTTTGCTAGTGATAAGAAACTCTCAAAGAAGTGCTGCAACGTCCCATATTTTCGCGAAAGCCCTTCTTCCAAAGACGAATCATAAGCGGAAGGCATATCGCAAGTAATTGACTTACTGAGGTTTCTTTCCATCATATTGCGCATGTCAAATAATGTCTCGTGCTCAGCACCAAGATCAAATTGTGCCTTCTTCTTCCCTTCAAGTTGGATCAGTGGGTGGGAGCCATCTTCACCTATTGTCGCATCTCCATGAGTAACAACAGCAACATCAACATCGTGCATCCTAGGCTCTTCTGAAATTGATGCGCAATTGGATCCCTGGTTCTGATTGAGAGGTGGATTCCTGGGTTGATTCTGATTCACATTTTGTTGTTGATTTTGGTTCAACCCCTGATTTTGTGCCTGGGATGTTGACATTTCTTGGATCATCATCTGTCGGCCATCCAGTGATGTTATAACACTCCATCAACGACTGCATCTGACAATGTGTATGCGGATCCACAGGGTATGCAATTGGGACAACCTTTAAAACCACATCGCAAATGATCTGTAGGGCATTGTTCACATTTGGATTGGCATCCGCAAAGCTAAAGGTCTCTAGAAAATATACTGTCAATTCCAACCATGTTGAAATTTCTCCGCGTAACTCAGCTGCGATGTACCAAGATCTCAGCATGTTTTCCAGAGTATGGACGAAGGCATGGACCCATTCATCCTTTGGTCGTGATGCCCACAGATATTGACACTCTATCAAATGATCACCAGGGTTATTCCTCCCATCATACTTGCCAGTGTGATATACCTGTGTATCGCCAAAATGCACTGTCATTAACCATCAACAGTGTGACCAACCAGCGATCATTTTCTTATGGGTCACCCACCAGCGTGCTGGAGCAACCGTCAGTGCTTCCTACAAGGCCAGCAACTGCCGTGGTTTCGACACCCTATCTTCAAAGGCTATGACAAAGGAACCGGTAGTCCATCATAAACTGGAAACTCAACATTTTCGGTCGCGACACGATGCAGCGATTGTGTGATCCATCCGCACTTCCAGACAAAGACCTCATGCATACGATTTTGCCAATTTTCTAAAGCATCCTCAAAATCAGAAGACGCAGAGCTGGCGCTGCACCAACCAAGTTCTTCTTCAACCATCGAATGAACATAATCTTCTGAAATATTGTAAGCATGATCCCATCCATGTACCACTTCATATTTTATGGGCTCAATATATCGTCGTACTTTTGCTGCATCCAATAGGGCGGTGACTTTGAGGTCTTGGTTCTCAAAGTTCATCATGCGCCTCTTAAAATCAATCATTGCCAAGATGTCACTGGCCCATCCAATCCCCAATAGCATAGGATAGGAACTTCCTCCTTCGACAACTTCAATAACATCGAAGTCGACACAATTTTTCATCCCTTCTATATCCACCATGAGACGTGAGACTCTCCCAATTGGGGTCACCTTGGCCTAATTAGCCAACTGCAACTGTACAAGAGACCAACTCAGCTGTGGGCTCCCCATCTTCTACCATGCCTGCTTTGTCAAAATGTTGACATCAGAGCCAAGATCAAAAATAACGGAATCTACGTCGTAGTCGCCAATTTGGATATTCATTCTCATCTCTTTCCCAGTTTTCTTCCATTGTAAAGAATTCACCGCAGATTCCTTCCAGCCCATGCCCCGGCTACCCAACAGACTTTCAATCTCAGCAAGAGAATCTAGATCTTTCACCAGTGATAATAAACTCTCAAAGAAGTGCTGCAACGTCCCATATTTTCACGAAAGTGCTTCTTCCAAAGATGAATCATAAGCGGGAGGCATATCGCAAGTAATTGACTTACCAAGGTTTCTTTCCAGCATATTGTGCATGTCAAAGAATGTCTCGTGCCTTCTTCTTCCCTTCCAGTTGGATCAGTGGGTGGGATCCATCTTCGCCTGTTGTCGTATCTCCATGAGTAACAACAGCAACATCAACATCGTGCATCCTAGTCTCTTTTGAAATTGATGTGCAATTGGATCCCTGGTTCTGATTGAGAGGTGGATTCCTGGGTTGATTCTGATTCACATTTTGTTGTTGATTTTGGTTCAACCCCTGATTTGTGCCTTATTCTGATTCTATGGCTGGGTCTGATTTGGAAATTGATTCAGTATCTGGGTCTGAGTCTGCGCTTGTGGAATATTCCCTTCTTTCCATCTTGTGATCAACTCCGGACAACTGTCAACAATGTGGTCACCACCAAAACAAAACGTGCACTGCGTCTGAAGCAGTGGACACTCCCTCTGATAATGTCCCAAATCCCCAGAATTGTAACACTAGGTAGCGTCCTCATCCTCCTCCATGGCCAAAACCTTTGCCACGTCCTCCTTAGAAACCTCTGCGGAATCCCCCTTGTTGTTGGTACTGCGGTTGATTGAATTGTTGATGTGCCAGATTTGACTGCAGCTGAATAGGCTGCCCTGGCTAAACTTATTTTGTCGACTGAAAATATTACAGCTGTTGTGGAGACATATTCCCTTGCTAATACTGCAGTTGCGACATGTATTGCGGTTGTGGTTGTTGTACAAATGACATCTATGGCCGTGGCTTGACCACCTGCGGCTGCGACTGTTGCACTATGCGCTGATCATCCCCCTTGACAAAGTATGCATCATATGTTCTTTCTTGAATTAGGCCATATGCCCGACAATCTTTCTCGTCATGTCCAACAGATTTAAAAAAAGTGCAGTACAAATTCATGGGCTTGGTGACCATCTTTTTCATGTATTGACATTCCTCATGTCAATGCCCATATGCTTGGCATATACGACACCATGGCATCCCTGCGCCATTCAGTGGGTTCAGCGTCCCTGACACCAGGTAGTTTCAAAAATTCAGACAATTGTCCCTGGTGTGTCCTTCAGCACAACATCGGGTGCACCAGACTTCGTCATGATGTTCTTTCTCCTTCTTAAGATCTTGCAATTGTAATGTCAGATTCGCCAACTGTGTCTGAATATTTGACATACCAGCTGCACTCTCACCCATGGGTGATGCTTCTAACTTCATGGTGATCTCCAGAACCTCGCTTTGTGTCGCAATCTTCTGCTGCATTAGCGAAAGTCTAATATG